>VZRO01004973.1:1107122-1136067 GCA_013397915.1 Daphoenositta chrysoptera | reverse complement strand
GGTGCGGGCACCGCTGGGCGCTGCTGGGCCGGGCTGAACGGGTGCGACAAGCCCCTAATCACAGAACCTCTTCGGAAAACACCTCCGAGAGCATCGCGCCCAACCTGTGAGCGATCACCACCGTGCAACCAGACCAGGGCACCGAGTGCCGCGTCCAGGCTTTCCTTAAACACCTCCAGGGATGGTGACTGCACCACCTCCCCGGGCAGCCCGGTCCCGTGCCNCCCGGGCAGCCCGTTCCAGTGCCCAGTTTCTGTGAAGAAATTCCGACCTAAACTTCCCCA
The DNA here is from genome assembly GCA_013397915.1 of Daphoenositta chrysoptera. Lineage (NCBI taxonomy): Eukaryota > Metazoa > Chordata > Aves > Passeriformes > Daphoenositta > Daphoenositta chrysoptera. The sequence goes on along the minus strand of VZRO01004973.1, from coordinate 1,135,783 downwards.
GGCGCAGCTGGAGGTCATTTCCTCGGCTCCCTGGGAGGAGAGACCGACCCCCACCTGGCTACAGCCCCGTTCAGGGAATTGTAGAGGGACGAGGTCACCCCTGAGCCTCCTTTTTTCTCCCTAACTACCCGCAGCTCCTCCAGCTGCTTTCACAGGACTTGTGCTCCAGGCGCTTTCCCAGCTCCATTGCCCTTCTCTGGACACACCCCAGCACCTCCATGTCCTTCCTGGATTGAGGGGTGCAGAATTGGACACAGGACTCGATGTGTGGCCTCACCAGTGCTGAGTACAGGGGAAGAACCACTTCTCTGGTCCTGCTGGTCACACTATGGCTGATACTGCCACATTGGAGAGAGAAAATGAATATTTATTTCAGAGCTGCACAAGCCTGGGTCCTCAGTGGTGTTCCACAAATCAAGCACAGCCAACTACCGAAACTTTTTACTTTGTATGTATTTTAGCAAACAAAGGCATTAATGGTAATTGGTCAGAAGTTAGCTAGTTCTCTTGTTATTTAGTATTCTATTTGTCAATGGTTTTCTTGTTTCCCATACTAATTTCACATACACATGCTCAGTCTTTCTCTTCTCTTGGGTCTGTGCATTTCTTGAGTTGGTGGTCTGAGTCAGTGGTCTCACCTCCCTCTCCCAGGATTACCTTTTACCCAGTCAGAGCTGATTCAGCACAGTTGCCAAGTTGTCTTCTTTATCTTGGGAGTTTCATCAGATGTCCTTGTGGCCTGTAAATTCTGCATTCTTTGTGTCCACTACCATTGGTACATCCTTCTTCCTACATCCTAAACCTTTGTTAACCTCCCGCTAGGTCTGAGACTCCCGAATCATGTCAAGCCCTAAGCCTTAACAAGGTTTGACAAGGCAATTCTGCCAACAAGAAATTTGTCTTTCCAACCCCTGGAGACCACCTAGAGCTTGCTTGTTAGCTGCTATCTGTTTCACAGATTAACTCTCCTTTCTTGTTGATTAGACTGCAATGTATACAAAGATCAAACAGCATCCTTTCTTAAGAAAATTTTTGTGTGTTTCACATTTTGTAACAGATACAGCAGTGGTTTTGTTTTCTGGTACTAAATCACTGTGTCTCCACGCTAACGAGTGATTCACATGTCTTTTATCAAGGGATTCCCTTCTCTCCTGCCATCTTTTGAAAACATCTGAAATGTTTAATTTGTTGCATAAATTAGGGCTTTTGCTAAACAAAGCGTTATAAACCAGGGGAATCTGATACGATGCTGCTTCTGTTTGTGAATTTAGTGTTCCTGAGAAATCAGCAGCCCCTCAGCTGCCACAGGACAGAGTACAGCCTTCCCCTGCAGAGAGCTCACGGGCCTGCAGTGTTCCTTGATCGCTCCCTGCCTGCCTTGGATCCCAGCTGGCATGCTGTTGGTGACCCAGAGCATCCTGCTGTGACAAGTCTGACAGCATGAATTCATGGCTGGAGTTCGTGCTGTGAGTTGGCTGGGATTAAACATACTGAGACCTGGCTAAAAATGATCATTTGTTGGTTTAATACTGTTTAATCATTAGTGATCCCCACCAGTTAGATCATTGCCTATTGAGAGTCTTCAAAACATGCAGTTTTGAAAATATGTTTGCTATAAAAATATCTGTGGTCATGCACTGAGTGAAAACTATTAAAATCTACTTTGCTTATAAACTGGGGGAAGATCTATTCATAGGAGATATTTTAGAAAGCAAAATACCCATATAAAATATGTGTGATATGATTTCTTTACCCACCCGTGTAACGCCTTCTACTTAGATTTTAGAATTTGAGTTGGGTAGTGGCAAAAGGGAGCCTTGAGTTGTCTTGGATTTACCCCCTTCTGAACAGGCACACCCAACACAGGATAACCACTGTTCAGTAACAGGGGAAGCCCTTGGGACCCCTGCACATCCCTTTACTTGTGAGAGCAGGGCTACGGACCAGAACTCTGGGTCGTTGCTGCAGCAGTCCTTACCTGTGCCTGTTGCCCTGAAGGCAAGTTTTCTTCTAGCTGAAATTTCAAGCCCACAAACTCTGTCTGTGCTGTTCTCCTATTGAGAGAACCAGCTGGGTGCTCCATACGTGATACCCTGAGTGGATCTTCTGACTCTGTGTTAGGAACATTAACTGGAGAGGATATGTTATTTGCTCAGTAAGTAGGAAATTTATGGAAATATTTTAGAAATGTTACAGGAGGAATTGTGAAATCCCCATAGCTTTCACGACTAGGCAGTATTAACGAACTGGAAGATGTGCTGCATCATTTATGGTTGAAAAGAATTTGCTGATCAGGATTCTATTTATTCCTGAGAAAAATAACCTAAAAGTGGTTTGATTACAAGTCTGCCTGTAATGGAGCAGAAGACCCTGAAGGTGTGGTACACATATTCATTTAGAGTAGAATGATGTGAATCAGGGATAGGTTTGTGTGGTAGCGGTCCTGACCTTTTGAAATCCATGGGATCTAGCTCATATTATGATAATTCTGGGCATATTTGTCTGCAGATGCACTACAGTTCCTCCAGTTCAGTTCTTCCAGCGTTTGCCAGAACAAATAGGTGTGCCTGGTAAGCTCACTCTCTAAAGTTGTGTTGTATTTTACTCTTCTGCCTTTTTTTCCAGTATGAATACATGCTACAGTACCAGAAGAGCACAGGTTTTGTGGCAGGTCATGCCTTGAGATAACACCATTGTACAACTAGTTCTTGCTTCACTGTTGCTCTTGAGTCAAGTTCTTGAAAAGTCATTCATTATTGACTGAAAGCCAGAGAAAGAAAATGTTCGTGCCCTGGAGCTCCAAGGAAGCTGTGAAAAACGTACACAATTTATCCTCTTTTTCAGCTAATCAATTTAAGTCTTGATGCTTAAAAGTAAGCTGGGAAACTTTGCTGCTGCAAGCTGTTGGAACAAAACCTAGGTGTGATCTCTCCCTTGTTTTAGCTCACAAAATTGAAGATGGGGAATTGTTTACCTTGCAAGAGAGATGCATGGGAGGATGACATGAATAAAATTGCAGATACAAATGGAGGTTCTGCTGTTGTTTGTGTACCACGGGAACATGAGAACATTCCAGGGGAAAAAAAAAAAAAAGAAAAGGAAAAAAAGAGCATAAAGTCTTTCCTTTAAAGGAAGAAACTTGGTTTTGTCTTAGACTTTTGGTTCATCACTTGCTTTAGTCTCTAGACTTTTGCCAAGACTGCTTTGCTTATCAGGGTTGCTGACATAGTGGATAATCAGACTGTAAAACTTGCTGCCATAGGAAGTTATTGGGGCAAAATGAGGCCACTCACCCTAGAAGGGTTCAAAGAAAGATTGGACATTTTTGAAGACCATAAAAATTTGTACAGTTAACATAAACAAAATGTCCCAGAAGGAAAAGACTTCCTGCTTTGGAATTTAACCTGAGGTGTCACTTTTAGACACTGAGTCAAACAATTCATGGGGACTGGCAGTTGGACATCTGGTCTGTTAGGGATCAGTGTGGTATTGGCCGTAGTGAAGGAAAATAGGATCCTGTATTTTATTCCCTTTTTTCCAGATTTTTAAGATCACTGGTTTCATACATGCAAGTTTGTTTATCATGGCTTGTTCCTGGAATAGCACTAAGATTATGTTTCAAGATGAGTAGATCTCTGGGAGTGAATGAAGGAAGCAGAGTACCTTGATCTTATTCTGCTTTTTTGTTGTTGTTGATGTGATTATTGTATTTATTTTCTTTTTGAGGATAAAATAAATAAAAAACCAAGACCTTAATCAGTTGCTTAATGAACAAAACCTTCATATGCTGATCATTATTTCAGCACAGATGTCTGTAACTCAAATTCTGTCAATCTGCCCATGCAACTCTGTTCTTGAATTGCTGAGAACAACTGTGTGGGTGGATTTAGAACATAAAATTGCCATGTGCACTTATGTTTTGTTTATGCAGTACTCATTTTTAAGAGTACTAGGTTGGATTTGCCTAATATTTGCTTTGTGTGTGTGTATACATAATATTTACAAACCCCCAAACTAGGAGATGATCACCAAGATAAACTATTAATGCAAGAGGCTGATATTGTAAACGTGTTCTGTTTGATTTATCAACTGAAAGAAATAAAATAAGTCTATACACAGACTAAGGTGGTAGTTACCTCTAAAACTTGTACCTGAATTTATTGGTGCTTTATCACCCATCCGTACTCTATACAGCAGAGATGACTGTTGGAAATAAGCTTCTATTGATGACTAAGAGATTGCTCTTTCATAGATCTATCAATCCTGAAAATTAATAAAATTTGTAAAGTTTTTATTTTAAAATAGCAATAGACAAACTATTAGTGTAAATTTAACCAAAGGTTTTACTGTGTAGCTTTCTCATAACAGAATTCTTGCCTTTTTTTTTGGAAGGAAATGGTATTAGGGAGGCAGCCATTTATATCTTCTCTGTAAATTTAGAAATAATTCTCTGTTTCACTTCTGCTTCCTGGGCACTTCTTTGTCTTGACATAAGGCTTCTACTTGTGAAATACTTGATAGCAATTGTTACTTACTAGCAGTTTTGGCAATAAGGGCATTGTGTCCACTGTTGTATGATGGGGATCAGGAATCTTTTTTAAGGTATTGAATCTTATCTGGGGGTATCTATCTCTTGTTATCTATGTATAGTATTCTTTTCAGGTTCCCATGCAGAACTTGTCTGAGAAAGTAAATGAAGGAATTGAAAAGTTTACGATGTAATTATTGTAAAGCCTAGAGATTGAATAACATTTCTCGGGCAGTAGGTTATGTTTTTTATAGACTGTTTCTCTGCTGTTGTGTATTACCTGAATAAAAGCAGAATAGAAATTGTGAAAACAATGCTTTATTCCAGGCAAGCAATGAAGTGGTCTTTTATCCTCCAGTTTCTAGATGTGAAAAGCATTAGAGGAACCTACTGTAAATATTGCTTGCACTACTTTTCAGCTTTGTTGTCATTGCTTTTTTTCCCCCTTGATTTTCAGAATTACAGAAGGAAAGGTAATTTTTTCATCTGATTGAGACATCAATGTTGGCTGTCAGTAAAATAATAATCACCTAAAAGCCCTGTTCATTCTACTTTTGAAATTTTAAAATCCCCAGGCCCTATGTCTATAGCTTAAGAAACTTTCCAATTTTGAAATGCTGAACTGCTGACTTTGACACGGATAACCAGAGTTCAAAGTTTCTGTGTGCATGCCTTCTGCTGCAACACTTTTTTTTTCTTTTACAACTAGAAGGGAAATCTCATGATTGCAGTACCTTATTATTCCTGAACTTTTCCTTTAAACACTGTGTGCGTAGTGAAATAGGTTCACAAATAAAATGAGTGGTATCTCTGAATATTGAGAGGTAAAATGCATCTTCAAGGTTTTCTCTTTTCACAGTGCTACCAAAGTCTTCTTTCACCTTTTGCTTTTCCCTCCCTGGGCTGTAAACATTTCTCTCTCAAATAATCTACAGTCCACAGCAAAAGTTTCTTTTTCTCAGATATGATGTAGATATTGGAGGATGATGCATTGTCCTTGTATTTAATTTCTTCTTGTCAGCATTTTCATGTGCAAATTCACAGATTGGAGTCCAGAGACAACCACATCCTCAGTGCAGTATTATAAAAAACTCCTGAATAAGGCAAGATTATATTACAGACAAAAAATCCAGACCAACAAAAACCTCTCTTGCAGCTGTGTTAGAGGAAATGTTCTGTACAAATGTGTCATTTGAAACAGATCAATAGTAAGGTGTTGTGATGGACTGGAGAAAGATCCCATGCAGTGTTTCTCAGTATTAACAACTAAAATACAGTTGTATTGGAACTGCACAGGACAATTTATGCCAGGGGGCTTGACTTGAATACCTAAGTCTTTTGCTTTCTTGGCTCAGTGCCCAGTTGTCAGTCATACTTAATTTTAGTTGTTATCAGTCATATTTCAGAACCAGCTATATTTGGAGTTAATCTACCTTTCCCCAACAATAACACTGCTCTGTATTTACTCTAGCAGTTCCTTGGAGAAGGCAGTAATCAATGAACATGTAGGATTACCAACAGCAGCTGCTCAAAAATCATGAGATTGGGTTTAAAAAATTGTCTGTTAATATTTTAGTACATGATCACGTTTTGCCACTTCTCTGTCACACCTCAGGATATAAGGAACATGCAGAGATGAAAGCCACCTTTCACGTGATGAGTTTTAGTAACAATTTTCATAAGTAATAAATATCAAAAGTTGGAAACTTCTGTGTTGGAATGTTCTGAAGATATAAACTGTTAGAGCTCTACCCTCAAATTTGGGCAAAGTGATCTCTGGGTATGTGCTGAGGCAATACTCTGTGATAGAATGCAATGAATTCATGCTGTTCAGGAAGAAGCAAGAATCACAGAAGTTTTTCCACCAGAGGATCACTGTTTCCTAATAATTCACCAGCTGGTGCCATCAAGTAGCGGTGCTTTACACCTAAGCATCCTTGTGAGAGCACTAGGTATGTCTTTTAAAGTCTTTTGGTTGTGTTTTAGTTAAGGATGTGTCTAAGATGCAGAGCCAAAGAGTCATCTGGATTGCTCCTGGACAGCTTTCCATGGGAAGGAAACTCTTACAGCCTTTGGCTCTAGATGAGTGAATAGGAAACCAGGACCTTGCAGTGTGCCATGGCCACTCAGGCAAGATACAGTCTAAGGAAAGTCTGGACCTGCAACTCTGCTGAAATGTCTGCAGTTTTATGGATCTACAAATGTAAAACAAAAGTTGTCCAGTGTGTTAGAGAGGAGAAACTGAAATATAAGGAGCAAAAAGAGAAATTTTCTCCAGATGTATTCAGCAGAGAAGATTCAATCAGAAATATGATTTTGGAGTGAAGCTCCAAGTCATACCTGTGCTTTGGTTTGTATCCCCGAGCAGGCTTGGAGCTCACAAATGGGATATCATTTCGGATGAAGCTGGGCTTCCTGGTTGACTGTAAGATGCACCTAAGTAACACAATGTGCTCCAGATGGTGTGGGTCTCAGGTTCTCAGCATCATCTCTTTCATTCTGCACATCACTCCTCTTCTGTCCACTGCTTCCAACAGTAAACACAGCCTAGTAAATTGTGGAAGATGGGATGCGAGGATGGGTTTTCTAAATCCTAATACCTGCCTAGAATCCCATTCACAGCTACTACCTATAAGCTCTTCTTCCACATACTGCCGTGGGATAAAGCTATTCAGAGCTGGCTGAGCTATCACTATGCTCAGGCAAAAGGTGCATCTTAACTCAGATTGTTTGTCAGCAGGCTGTATTCTAAGGGGTTTCTATTTGACTATTCACAACCAACAAAACAAAGATGTTCTTAAGTTTAGTAATACCAATGTCAGTTGTCTGGTTACTTGAGAAATCTTTCTTATAGAAAACACTCTTTATTTATGAATCACTTAGCACATCAGGCTTAACATAAAAATAGATTTCTGTCATGAGATCAGTGTCTCCTGCTTTGCAAATAATGCGTGGTTTTGACGACGTTTATTTTTGAGGATTGTATTCTGCCAGCAGCAGGAACCATTACCCTATGATATCCTTCAGCTGACAGTCTCCTAATTACCTTTCCTGCAGCATCCTGTAGTCTCACTGCCCTTCTGTAAAGCAGAATTCTGTTACTTTTATGGGTTAGTCTCTTCAGATGGTAGTGTAACTCCAGCCTGTTTCAGGAAGTCTTGAAGGTGTTTTGATGTGTCTCCCCTTTGCCTTGCCACATGATCAATGATGGATTTTCCTTTTTAAATACAGTCTGCTGTTGTATACCTGTCTGTGCTTTCTTACTGCCATCAGCATGGGGATACTGCAAAACTGGAGTACAAGCAGATGAAAGAACCTTATCACAGCATTTCCCTGCATAGGAGAAAGAAGTTCAGAAGATTAGGTAACAGCGTGGGAGAACACTGGTGAAGTCCCGTGTGAGGGGAAGAGGGAAAGCTCAGTAACAGCTCTGCTGGGAAAAGGACTGAAGTGTGCTGGAGTGAGTAGAGTAACAGCAGGCAAAGCTGAAAGGAACTGTTCCTGAGCCAAGTCCTTGCACACATTAAAATGGATAGTTGGATAGTTGCAGAAATAGGGAGCCCTCCAAGTAAATGCTGCCGGCAACATCTGCCTCTGCATTGTGCAGGAACTTTTCTTTGGCAGAACACACACAGCCTTACAGAGCCTATAGATAGATTGGGGTTCTTCGTACTGTGCTTTGCATCTCTATTTATAGTTTCCTCCCAAGAAAGACATGACCTGAGTGCAGGTCTCTGTAGGTGGATGGAAGCAGTTGCTGACCACACAACATCTGAGTAAAAATTTTCTTGGAAATGTGTCTTTTGACAATATCCTCCCTCCTAAAGATTTTTCACAGTAAATTTTGCTGAACCATATCTAGCTCCCTTGTCTTGCGTAGGTTCTGTGATGGCAATTGCTCACGGAGAGTTTCATTTGGCTCAATATGTAGCAGCCTAGGCTTTTAAAACGGGAAAATCTGAGTTCTGTTTTCACAGGGAACATCAGAGCTTGCAGTACCATTGGTGGGGCAGGCATGTTCTTTTTAGAATGCTGTATCCTATTCTACAGCCCGAGGGAACTGAAAAGGAGTGTTAAGGAGGTGTAGAAATAGAGATTTGGCACCATGATTTTACATGCTTTTTGCTTTACATACTCTTGATTGTTTCCCCTTCTGACAGTTCTCTTTTGCAGATTTTGCAGTGTGGATCTGATGTGATTATGCTTTCCTGAAGGATTCCCCATCTCCTTTAGGCTACAGTGTTTGTTGCTCACTGTTCAAAGGCAGAAGGGAAATGCTTCTATGCATCCTCAGAATTGCTGGAGGCGCCGCTTTGACTCCATTAAATTGCTTGTCCTAGATCCAGTTGCCACCAAAGAGACGGTGTCGTATTGTTATAATTTGAACCTACAAACTCAATCTCCTTAGCACTCGCTAAGCACTTGCCTTGTAATGCAGAGATTACACTAACATAATAGCAACCCAATTACTACAAGTTCCTTCTTTGCTTTCACAGGTTATTGAATTAATAGAACCATGTTAGGAGAGCTTCAGGGAGAAATGAACTGAGATGAGCTCAGCTGTTTGGAGCATGGTGCTAATAACCAAGATTGTGGGTTTGATCCCTGTGTGGGCCATTCACTTAAGAGCTGGACTTTATGATCCTTGTGGGTCCCTTCCAACTCATCATATTCTGTGATAAGTAATGAGATCTACATGCTTGCCTTACAGGAAAGTTTCAGGGGTAGAGACAAGGGAAACAGTCTCCAAATGCTATTAAAAGCATTTTATTTAAGATCCCATTTACTTTCAGTGTCATCTAAGAACTGACATTGATTCACACATAAACCAGTTTGAACTTTAGGACAATAGCTATGTGCATTCCCTTTTGTTCCTTTTTGGATGACTGAAGTCTTAAAGTTTAACAAACTTTCTTAAAGTTGGTTAAAAAAAAAAAGGAAACCATAAAATATGATTTGCACATTTCATAGATAAGGAGGAAACAAAAGACCTAGTAGAGAGTTTATGGATTATTGATGACTACTGGACTTGACTAATTTTTCTTCTGAACTCCAACATTCAAGCTGAATATCTTTTGATTCAGGAGAACTGTATCTCTCATTTGAGCAGTGAAAACTGTAGTGCTTATCTTCTTGCCCCAGTCTCCCAGAAAATGTATGTTGTTTTAGCTGGGCTTTTGTTTAATGCTCTTTTTGAAAAGCAAAATAGTATTGTTTGTAGTATATTCTTCTTTAAAATAGTAGGAGAAAATATATAAGGATGTCACTTTGGAACCCAGGTTACAGAGCTGAACACAGGAGCGTTTGCTGCATACGTTACTGACGGCCTTGGAGCATGAGGCTGACGTGGTGCTGGCCACTACTTCAGTCTGTGTAAGCAGCAAAAGGTTGTGTTTAGGGTAGCAGCTCTCACCATTAAAGGCAGGGTAGGGACTCTCCATGCTGAGATGGCACACTTTCATAGGGGTTTCCAGTGGTCATCTCTGAAAGGAAAGAATGTGACTTTTGGGGAGGTTTTAAGTCAAACCCCTTTGTATAATTTTGTGTGTATTTTGAATTGTTGCCTGCAGAATTCAGTCCCTGGGTCTCCTTAGTGTGGCTGCCTTATGCTTTCTGGTAATCATTAGCACTCCACAGAAAGGGAAGCAACTGCTGAGTGGCATGAGACAGTGCCAGTCTCTCTTATTCTCCCGATCTGAGAGACTGCGTCTGCTTGGAGACACACTTGGAAAACATTTAGAGGGAAGTAGTAAATCATAAATGTTGGTGATACAAATTGTTGTCACAGTGTGTAATCCAAAAAATGGGTGAAACCTTTTCCTTTTAAGCAAAGTGGGCAGGTATTAGTTGGTTTATACTTGCCATGCATGAGTGGACTGGGGAACTGCTTTTTAGCACAGGTCCTTGAGGGACAGGATGCTTGATTTAAATAAGAATGTGTCTATAGAAATGAAGGTTGGAGAAGGGACTGGGTGTGATAGCAGTCTTATTAATACTTGGTGCCAGCACAGAACCCTGTGGGTGTGGCTAGCAGCAGAAAGAAAATGGGGCAGCTAGGAAAAGGGTAAAAACCAAAGCAGAAAGAAATGGGATGGAAGGTGAGTCCCTTAGAAAGGACTTCATTGCATAGAGCCTTTTGCATTGTTTGGTTTAATATTTTTAACCTCTCCCTATCCATCTGCCTTACTTCCTTTTTTCATTAGTCTTCCACCTGCTCTCACAATGTTCCTTTAGTTCACATGACAATCCTGAACTCTAAGTAGGGATTAATCTCCAAAGCAGGGGACATAAATGTAGTAAGTCCTCTTAGAGATATTAAACTGGTTTCTTCAATACAGCAGTGAAAGCCTAACAGTTTCCAAGACTAGTAGTTGCTTCCAGCATGACTATTACATGCTGGTGGAAGTGGATCAGCCACTGGAAGTGTTCTGTACAAGCCTGGCTGGTTTGTTTTACAGCTTCATGGTAGAAACAGCAGTTTAGAGTAATCAACCAAAAAAGCAAAGAAGTGCAAATCTGCAACTGTGACATCCCATTGGTAATGCAGCTCTCAAGTCCACCCTGTTGGCAGAATCAGGTGGCCAAAGGCAGATAGGTGATGTTTACTGCAGAGTTGAGAAGGGATTTGGATGGCCTGTGGGACGTGAAGCACCAGGAAAAGACTCTGGACCAAGGATGGAATGAGAATGATTTAGACTATTTTGTATTGCTTTGTAGATGCTTTGCTTTGCATGTCTGTTTTTTTCCATTATATATGACATTTATTGTGGAGGAGGAGAGAGCTTCTTATCCTACACTGACACAGAGAAATGTATGGATATTTATTCTAAGCTATCTAATCTGAACTGCCTTTCAAATGTGAACGGGACAGTCTGTCTGAAGAGAAGGCAAAGGTAACAGCAGCCTCAGTCTGTGGATGTTAATGTTTAACCTTAATGCTTCTTGAGTGAGGATTAGGTGAAAGCAGAAAGAGAAAAGTCTAAGAAAACAAGATAGAGATGCTGAAGATGGAGTCTGTTATAAAGAGGGGAGCAGATGAGTTCATGGTCCTTGGTCTTGTTTTGAGGGCAACTTGGTATTTACATTCAAGACTTTGTCTTCCACAACCCAGATGACTAATAGATTTTCTAAAACAAAACAAATTTCATCTTAACTGAATTTCATTCACTGCCAGTTACCTGGCTCCCTAGAAGAAGATTTTTCCTTTCAGACATACCTGGTTTTTAAGCCTCTTTAGTCAATGGAGAACAAAAGGCTGCTGTGACCTATAGGCTGAGTTTCTGTCAGAGAACCGAAGAGGTAGAGCTTAAAGACACTGCACCCAAAGGAAGAGATACTCGAGGAATCCATATAAGTTTGAGAGCTATAAACAAGAATCTCTGGAAGGAATCCAGATTTGTATTCTTTTTCATTTAAGTAATTTTGTTAGTGATGCCGTTCTTTTCAGTAAGCCTCTGCATGACTATACTTAGTAGATACATTGTTGGGATTGTTTTTCTCTTTTAATCTTTTATGGTATGTGTACAATAGCATCCTTTGATAGCGTCAAGGATTCAAGGCGCTATCCCAATAAATGGCCCCAATTTTACTCATTCATAACATCCCATCAAATGTCATCGAGTTCAAATGTTTGAAGGTTGGGACAAAAATCCTGGTCAGACACCGTGCTGTCTTGGCACAGCCAGTGCAGTTGACAAGACCCTCAGCAATGTAGAAAACACTGCCTTCTAAGTACTGCATTCTCTGGGAGGCTCTCTAAATTGAGGAGGAAAAAAAATGTATTTCAACACTTAGTACTTAACAGCATATCAGGCTCAATAGATAAGCTACACTCTTGCTACAGAGAAATGCCATCTTGCTTGCTTGCACTGTTACCTGCTGTGAATCATGTTTCAGTATTGAATTGTAAGGTTTTTGGGAACAGCATTGCAATTTTTATCTGTAGCTGTAGAGTCCTTAGTACAACAGAAAACTGGTCCTTTCTGTGGCTCCTAGTTACTACTTCAATACTGGTAAAAAGCAGTGCAAAAAATATAAAAGCAGAAGTGGAGGATTTCTGGAGTGCATGGGAAAGAATTCCAATATTGAACTTTCTTCTTTAGTGTTTTCTTTTTAAAATTTTTATGGCAAACAAATGTATAAAATGTTCCCCAAGGCAGAAAGAATCAATCTTATTTTGGGGAGTTCTGTGCATTTACAGTTGTATCTCAAATTGATGGAAGGTGCAAGTGCTGAGCATATCTGCAAAACAGTAACTGTGTTTAAACATTAAAAACCCCTTCTGCTTCCAAATATTTTAGAAGTCATTTTAGGAAAAACACTTCTAAAACATACTTCTATGAGTATGTGGACATCTGCTTTATTTCTTCTGTTTCTTTGCTGACTGATTTTATGTAAAACATTTGAAACTAATAAATAACAGAACTAAAAATGCTCGTTTTCTAAATGAAAAGTCTGTTCATTCTCATAATAATGCAGAGGATTGATACCAGAATAGTTTGTAATTCAATGATCTCTTAAAATATTCAACCTCTTTTTTTTACAAGAACATTAGTTGTGAAGTACTTTTTTTTTGGAAGTACTTTTGAAATGGCTGCATTTAAAGCTTCAAGAGAGTGTCTCAGATTCATTCACAATAATGCAAAGATTGCACTGCTGAAATTTGTTCTTGTGTTGACATTCCAGAATGAATACCATGTTGTTGTTTGGGGTTGGTTTGGGGTTTTTTTTTAATATAAAAAAATTTCAGTGAACTTGAAGCCAAATTCAATCAATTTTTCCAGATTCATTTTTAAAAATAATCCCTGAGGAATAATATATGTTTTACATGGCTGCTTTTCAGTTTGTTTTGACAGTTCTGCAGTCCATAATTATGATAGATCTTCAGTTGCTGAAGAATAACCCTGTGGATATTTAACTTTATTTTTTGCTTCAGACTTTTGGATCAAATATTCAAATTTTATATTGATTAAAACTCCTGGGTTCTAAATGCCAGATTTCTCAGTAGCCAAAACTGTTGAAGGAAAAAGTTTTTGCTGAGGTACAGTACCAATGTGAATAGCCATAGAATTCACTTGTTTAAAAGAACACATTTTATAAACATTTGTGTTTTGAGCACTAGTCCATGAAATATAGCAACAAGACCAGCAGATTTTATGACATGACTTTATCTATCTAAATCTGTATTCACATAACCCCCCTCCCCACATTTATTACCTTTTCAAATTATAGAGTACATTTTTCTTCACAGATAATCAGACAATATATAAAATGAGTGATCTATGAAATTATAAACCTTTGCATTTGTAAAGAATAAAGGACTCTAAACCGTGTAGTTGCAAACATTGGTATTTTATTGATTTGACCAGAGATTTATATTCTTCTTCTTCTGTGGCTCTTAACATCTGTCAAGCAGATTGTCTGTCTTGGTTTCTCATTGTGCAGCTTGTTGATACTTAACCTGTCTGTTGTCTGAAACACACTCCCTAATTTGTGTTGCACTTTTTTACAATGAAACCAGTGTTTTGTTATTTTTCCATGTAGGCTGGGGCAGCTCTTCAGCTACTGGAAGCTGTTACAGCTCTAGCAAAGCTGTAAGACTTCTCACACTAAGTCTCTGTATTTCAAACAGGGATCTGTTTTATTTAACAAGTTTAACTATCATCACATATCCTGACCTGCATGTTTGCTTTTACAAACAAATAACAGAAAATGAGAGCCAGTTTCCTTTTTTAAAATCAGTGAAAACTTTTTTTATAAAGCAGTATCCTTTTTTTTTGCTATGCATGGCTTATTTAACTTTCCAGCAAGTGTCTCCTTAGTAGCTCATCTGAAATAATAGCTCTAAAAATTTCAAGTAGTCCTGAACCTCTTAGGTGAAATAAAATTCAGAGCACAGCAGACCTTGTTCGTTGTGCTCGTTCCCAGGAAACTGGTTGGGTTTGGCTGCTGAATTTAGCTGGCTGGTGTGTGCATATGTCCACTCCTGGAAGACATTCAGATCTGGTAAGATTTTTGTAGTTGTTACCCAAAAGGGAAGACACGAGTGTTTTGAACCCACAAGGACTTGAGTTTTGCTTTGGAATAGAAATATCAATTCCTTTACAGGCACAAATTGCATACATGATATGAAAAAGCAGTGCCTTTTCTTTTAAATACATGGATATCAAGATAGGAATCCTGCATTAAGAGGATTTTAATCTTTCTCAAACTTGCTGCTATGCACACCAGTATAAGCCACTGTACAATAAGAATTAGTATCACATTTTTATATGGCTCATCCCTATGCTGATAAGACTGTTTAATATCATCAGTCAACCAAACTAAATTTCTTTTTTTTTTGGTGGGTACTCATCAAGACAATATTATTTTCAAGCTTTACATCAAGGGAAAGGATAATCTTCCATTCACTGCAATATTTGGGATGATACTTCATGAAGAACTGTAGAAGGAAAATACCCTAGAGAGCTTTCCATTTCAGTGACTTCATTAATGACCAAGAACTTTTAAGTGACACACAGTATCTTGAAGGATTACAGCCAATATATAGTTCCCAATGAATCAGTCCTAGGGTTTGAACTGAGTATTTAATGTATGATTAACCTTTACTGCCATCAAATCATACAATGGCAGTTCAAAACTCATTGACATTGGTTTCCATTTTAGATGAACCAAAATGCCGGATCACAGTTGTACAAGGTGTCTTAATTTTTCTTCAGTTTTATTCTATTTTTATTTCATCTAATTTGTTCCAGATGTGAATGTTTCCAAGAGAAACTGCCCATGAAGTCTTTTATTGTATAGGGTTCAAACAGACAATGATTAGAGATGAGCCGTCTTGTCTTCATTGGCTTTTGGCTTTGAAATGCTATACTTTGGAATAGAGTGCTGCACACAATGTCTGCATAAAACATGGTCTCCAGAAAATCTTAGTAAAACAGTTGCAACTGTTTAAAAATATGCTTATTTTTGACTACACATATAATTCATATTTTGTAAAGTTTCACTAAAAAAAACCACTGGTCCATTTAAAATAAGATTATATATATTACTAGAAGTCAGGCATCCAATTTACCCTATAAAATTCTGGTTTAAGGCTACCATGAAGATGATTTTAACTTGGTTTGTAAGGAAACTAAAGTCTACACAGTGATAACCATACAACAATAAAAAGAGAAAGAAAGAAACTAACCCAAAAACCCCCACAAACAAACCAAAGGCACAAACAAAAAACCACAAAAAACCCACCCCAGGATCTCTCCCTAGTGGGCTTATATACAGCAGTTTGAAAATATTTTATTATAACTCAAATTAAAAAATACATTAGGTCATTCTGTTCACATTTTGCCATATAAAAATTGAACACAAACTGTTCAAAAAACACCATAGTATGACCTAAGATAATCTCCACAGACTTACTCCTTTACACAGTTATTTTCATTAGATTTATGTTTTTACACTGGGAAAGGATTCTTCATCTGAAAAACACTTCATAAAGGATGAAACATTTTGTTTGTATACCATATATAGCCTGGATCGTTGAAAACTTCCTGTCCTTAATTGCTTATGCAAAATGATTCATGGTGCAAATTGGTATTCACAAGTTATTATGTGCATAAATTTATATTTTTACTTTCTACAGACATCTAAAGATTAGATTTATAGGTAGTGCTGAAACACATTTTATTTTGTCTTGAAATCAAGATTGCAACATACTTTATATTTGAGTTCTGTATGGATTTTAATCTATTGTCATCATGATGATGGTTTGGGCATTTTGTGGAGGAGGGCTGTATCTCAGAGTCTTGGTTTGGTTAATACAATACATGGACAAAAGACAAAGTAAGTTTTAAGGAGTTTTATGACAAACAGTATTTTTCCCAAGTATTAAAAACAGCACATGAAAATCTTTAGGGCTAAGTTCTTACGTGGGATTTTTAACCTATTTTAGCTAAAAAAACAAAAAAACAAAAAAAAACAAACAAAAAAAACCAACCAGCAAAATAGAAAAAAAAAATAGCAATTTTTTTCCTTAGAAATTGTTTTGATACTGTCAAAGTACTTTTCATTAGAAGATGAAAGTGTCATTGTCTTCAACATCTGTATTTCGACGAAAGTCTGAAATGTTAATTTTGTCAAGGAAGAAATTTTTTGCAAGGAATAAAAACCCCAAACATTTCAACTGACTGTAATATATAATATATGCAGGATATATATAGGTACACATGCAGGAATACAGAGCCAGCATCTCCACTGGTGTAAAACATCTAAGTGTCTCTGAAGTCACAACTTGCCTAACTAACATCAGCTGTGAATCTCACCTAAGAAAGAAACTTTTGCTGATCTCATATTCACCTCTCTGTGGAATGCTGGAGCAGGTTTCTGAGCAACATGATTTTGATAGAAAAGACATAAATATAGTAGTGTGGGGAACTACAGTGCTAACCTTCTGAACACACCAGTGGCAGGAAACAGAGGTATGGCTGTAACAGTACTTAACAATGGAGTCTTGAAGGGAAAGTCAAGCTTGTCTGTAGGAAGGCTACTAAAATTCTTTCTAGGTCTTCAGAAAAATTTTGTTTGCAATGTGATTCTTTAAAACTAGTTAAGACTAAGACCACTTAAAATGATAATGATACTTTTAGTTCTCAGGGTAGAACCTTCAATGTACTGGTTACTGATCAATGTGGCAGGTTTATTTGAGTGAGTAATTCCAGAGATGTGTTTTCTAGGTGGTACTCATTTCACTTCTAAAGCCTTTCACAATTATGTATATAAAAGATGCCTCTACAGCACAGTAAGAGTTAATGAAGTATTTTCAGGCAAGCACACAAACTTCAGCTGTGTTGATGACTCTGAACTTTCATGTTAGCATGAAAGCTCCCTGTTGATGTTTATTGGTACCCAAATTTGTAAAGCTGTACCATAATGTGTTTTAGTATCTAACTGCACATTTCTACGTAGCAGCCTTTTAGAATTATACTGAACAATGCTATTAAGCAGTACTACACAAGAAATGTAGTGAGCAATATTTCAGAACCTAACGTGATTCATTTTCATTTTCTAGTAACATTGGAGAATACACCATTTTGCCAAGTGCAACTCACACTTCTATAATTTACTTTCTTTGGTATGCTCTGGGCTTTTTACAGTTGTTTTTTAAACTTCCATTGAGGTGGATCTTTCAGTAAGGATTACAGAATTTAAGATGACAGAGTTTCATCTGACAGGGAGCAGGTATCTTGTTTTCCAGTGCTTGCTCCAAGCCACTTCAAATGATGTAATTTTACAATTTGTCTTAAGAGAACTCTCACTATGATATCTATGTTTACGATATGTGGGGCAGGGAGGAGGTCAGGGAGGGAAAATCTGTGCTTGTGAGTATGTAACTTCAGGTGGATGGAGTTAAGTTGAATGTATGTGAAATTTGGAGAGCTCCCCCACTAACCTACCAGCAAATATATATATATCAATCCCTGATTTCTTTTGCTGACCTTTGTAAAGTACGATACTTGCTTCTACTTACAATTTGGTTCCAGAGAAGAAATTAATTGTGACCTAAAGAAGTCCTTGCTTACAACATTTGGAGGTTCATTTCTTGCACTTCTTTGTGAGCTCTCAAATTCAGAGAAATGCCACTGACTTCACAGGGTTTACAGATTTGTGTGCTTCCTCAAAGATCGGAATCAGGCCTCAAGGTTTTTTTTGTCCTACAGACCTATATTCTTCATCTTTCCTGAGTCACAGAACCAGCTCTACTTTGTTGCAAAGCACAAAAGTAGCAGTGATTCTCCTTCAGTATATAATTTGGTTATCTGAGTTAAAAGTGGAGATACTTCAGTCAAGAAGCTATTGATGCCTCTGTGAAGCATTTAGAAATTAAAACCTTTGAAAAATGTCTGCTACACATTGCTTAGAATGGTTTAGGATATAATTAAAGGAATGACAGATCTCAGTGTTAAGCCCATTTTTTGTTCTGCGTTTTTTGTGGGAAGGCAAACTGAACACCAAACTGGTCTGCTTGAGGACTTTTGAATCCTCTTTTGTTAATTTTGTTCTCTCAAATTTGAAACATCACTCCCTCTCCTTGCAAGGTGCTCAAGGCAGATGGACATCCTTCCTGTCTGAATGGTGACGGGCTTTCTCCAGGCTGGTGAGAATGTTGTTCCACAGGACCATCCAGTCAAGGAGGACACGCGAAGGGACCTTCCACCATTCTCTTCTAAGACAAAGCTTAGCAAGTACAACAGAATGCAAGTTGGGTCAATTTAAGAATTCAGCAGAGAGGCTTCTACTGTACCTAGCAGATCGGAACTTGAGCTCATGGTAGCATTGCACAAAGCTGTGATAAATGAAAGTGATCGGCAGGGCTAATAAAACGATGCCACTAACCACACAAATTCCTCCAAGAATCCTTCCTGGTACAGTGATGGGACACATGTCACCGTAACCAACTGTGGTCATCGAGATGATCACCCACCAACAAGCAGCAGGAATGCTGGCATAATCCTTATTCTTTGTTCCCAAGTCCAGCCCATTTTCAAGAAGCTGTGAAAGTGCACTGAAAATTGCCATAGCAACACAGATAAAGACAAGTAGCATCACCATCTCTCTGTAACAACGCTTCAGAGTCAGACCAAGTGTTTGAAGGCCAATGAAATGACGGGCCAGTTTAATCACCCAAAAAATTCTCATCATTCTTAAGACCCTCAAGGTGACTCCAGCCCTCTGAAGCTGTGAATTTTCCCCTGTGAAAACTGTCATTAGAACAGAAATGTAGTAAGGAGTAATTGCCAGCAAATCAATGATGTTGAGAGGTCTTCTGACAAACTCACACTTGTTTTTGGAGACGATGAACCTCACAATGCATTCTGCAGTGAACCAGCCTATGCAGATAGCTTCAATTATCCTGCCAAAAGAAACAAAGACAGTATTTATGCTCTGTGCAAAGGCTTCAGGGGATGTTTGGTTTGTTCACAGATAATGCCAAAGTGACACTTAGACTTTCACAGACAACAAACAGAAAGCCATGCCATCCTTATCCTGCACCTGGCACTGGATTTCAGCAATTAACCTGAGGGTCTAGTGAGAGTTTAAACTGGTAATTGCTAAGAACTTACTCACCGATCACTTTCTTTGAATTATGGATTGCTACTAGTCATAGTACTAGGCAAATATGCCTACAAAAACTGGAGCCCTACAGGAAATGGTAGGACACCAGTGCCAATGTGTAAACTTATCTAGAACAGCTGGGTTTAGGGAGGTTTTTTTGTTCATTGAGTTCTGGGGGATTTTTAAAATTTTTGTTAATTTTTTTAAGTCTGTGAGGCCTGATCCACTTGGGAATGCCAAGGGCTGTAGATCAGTGAACTGTCTGGTTATGAACAGAAATATATAGAACCAGACTGCTTAAACTAAAATAGAAGTGCAGATGGAGTAGGCAGAAATAAGTATTTGCATTGGATAATTCATGGAAATCAGTTCTTTAGGAACCAACCTAAACCAGTCTATTTGATCTGCATCCCGAACAGGGGCTTACCTAGAATTGTTTTGAGAACTATGTAGGTATTACCACTAAATACAGATGTATTTTATTTTTCATTATTGCGTACATAAAGTACTAAGCTTGTGTCCTCCCATTTACCACTATGCTCTGCATTACTGAATTTTCTCTTTTGCTTTAAATGTAACTTCACCTAAACTACATTGCAGCAAAAATGTCAACGTAACCAAGTGTTAAGGTAATAGGCAAGATCCTCTTCTTGCCAAATGCAGAAGAAATCCTGGAAGGGGATTTCAGTATGTTCTTAAATATTTTCAAGTCCCAGTGCATTGAATGAGACTTGAGAATATCTCAACTTTAAACTGGTGGAAGGTAGAAACAGAAGATAAAAATGTCACTCAAAGATAATTTAGTAACTGTTGTGCATGTGACCACAAATCTCCCTAAGATTTCAGACTGTGCTCACTTTTTTAATACATGAGGGCATGGAAGCTAATCTTTCCCTTGTTCCTCCATTTATCTTTTTCACCAACAGTTGGAGCAAAGAAAAAGCCCATCACTGATGCCTTCTCATACCAACAGCTCTGAAACCAAACTGGTGTGAGATCAGAGATTCAAAAATACTGCCAGAAAATACAACCAGAGCTTTTTCACTACTGTGAGGACTCTAACAAGGTAGTGTCTGTTGAAACATGTTGATTTGCAAGTGATAATCCAACTGTCACTTCAAACCTAAAATTTTTCTTCCCTAACACATCTGCATAATTTTCTACCAGCTCTGAAATCTATTGTTATTATTAAGACAGTGGCTTGTTAGAAAGACAGTATTCTTCTCTAACTGATGTAGTTATAGACTCTATAAACTAATTTTTTCATAGAAGTTTTACACATTAGAATTTTATTTATTTTTTATTAATTTAATTTTTTTGTTTATTCTCTTTAGTTTTAAGCTAAAATTGGAAGAAACAGTAACAGTCATGATATAAAGTCATAAAGTACATTGTAACTTTAGCCACAGTAAATTTAAATGAACATAAATTAATTACTTAAATATTTATTCATATAAAATTGGACCATGTTTTTCTTTTTCCATGAATAACAATAAAAGTTCTGTAAGCAAGTGGTCTTTCTTCATAAAGGGCTTGTAGAACACTAGTTCATGTTAGCACCTTTTGATGGAAAGACCTTGGAAATTCAGTTTGCTCTTAAGAATTAGGTGTTATCTTAAAAATTAGGCTTTTGAAAACCTCCTTTATGTTTGAAAAAAAATCAAGAAAAAAAGCTTAATGGGTAAGTTTACTTAAATCCTTTTTACATAGGAAGAGGAAATACCTAAGACTTTCCCCAGTAAAATCAAACAGCAAGATCATTGTAATAGACAAACTGATGATATCTAAATATACTTATATGTTGGCAAGTTGAGATCTCATGCAATGATTAAAGGAAAAATTGTATATGGACAGAAAGTTGTAGCCAGGAATATTCAACAATTCGAACAGACTATTTCTTTACATTTTATGAGACTTCTCTGGTAGTGTTGCCTGTATCCTATGATATGAGGGATTTAAATGAAAAAGATATTTTTAATTATACAATTTAAAGTTTTTCACTTGATTTTTCCTCCTGATGCCCTGATAATGTCAGAAATATGACTCCTCCATTCCTTAGACAGGTTATCTCTGGGCTGAGATTTAAGGAGGTTAGAATCTTATCGTTGTGATACAAAAGAAATTTTCTTTATGAATCAATGTTGATTCAGTGGTCATATAACTTTGGGGAATAGTTGTAGAAGTAAACGTCCATGAAATATGATCAATAGAGTTTTACTCTGGCAGTTCCTGGGACAAGAAATACTGTAAATCAGTTATACTTCAGTAGGGAGGACTGAAGAGGTATTTTTTTGTCGAATGGATTTGAAGCGAGCCAAGGAACATCATTGATGCAAAAATGACAAAGCAAGATCAAGGCAGTGGGGGATACGTTAATGCCACTCCGTTGTAACTTGCACTTCCATTTCCCCATTTTGCATCCATCCTTCTTTCTCCTGGCTGGGGACAAGATAATGAAGAAGGGTGTCCCTTATTTTTTTCCTTCCTCTACTTACTTTTCAGCCATCAGTGAAACATTTTTCATTTTTCCTCTCTTGTCACTCCTTTTTTGCCTGTGTAGATGGATTTTGGCAGTACTGGTGAATCACACAAAAATGAGTGCTTTGGTGAGAAAAACTAGAAACCTCTGGCATGTTGGGAAATCTGGAGTGCTACATTCTACATTTCCACTTTCAGATCAAGTCTCCGTCTCCTTGCAGTGACTTATCTTTATAGTTAACCTTATTAGTGGATAAATAATATCTAATAAGGAAAGAAATTTTAACAGTTAGTCCTTGAGAGAGCTTAACAGAGTATGAAGTTAAAGCCAAAGAAAAGGCATGTACTCAGAAGACTAAAGTACCTGTATTTTTCATAATCAATTCTTAAAATATTTTCTGCATATTCACAAGAGAGACCGCTTTTTTTGCCTGTATTTGGAATAATGCTGTATTAAAATCTGTAACTATATAATTAAATAGTGACTTTATTTGGCAAAAATATAGTATCTATTTTATAAACTTCCATCACAGTGTTTGGTTGGTTGGATTTTTTCAGTTTTAAAATAGCTGGTATCCAAAAAGGAGAGGGGTAACTAAAAACAAAGTCATGAAATGTTTCCTTGAAGACTCCCCACAAATTTTATAAATAATCAGAGAAAATACTAAGTCCTAATTTTTATTCAGTTACAGACTATTTCTGCTCAAACTTATTGCTCATTGTCCCAGACCTAAGCACATGAAAGAGGGTTTTCTTCCTAAAATTTTAGGCTGCTTGGTACTTAACCATCTTTCAAAATTGCTCTAATGAGTCTTTTGTCCATAAACAGAAAATCAAGCCTTTGCAAGCCTTGTTCCTACTATAATCCCATCACTGTTCACTTTTCTGTTCCATATGATAACTTTCTCTCAGAATAAGCTACTTTATGTACAATGAGTTAAACCACTTCAGAAATCATTTTTTTTCAATCACTAACAAGATTAGTTTGTTATTACTAAGAAAAACCCATGTTGCAACTACCCTAGAATTGTTTCAACTTAGCAATATTCTTTGCCTCAGCTTGCCAATTCGTATACTTTCAATAACCCCTGGTGAGTTCGTTGAAATTGAGCCAAAATATTCCTTAGTGGCATTATTATCTATTAAGCTTCTAAATGAAACATACACAGCAACAGGACACATGAGGAAAACAGATTATATGATTAAAGACAATATATGACAGGATTAAAGATTAAAGTCTGTCAGCACTGATTCGTTAAATTTTTGCTAAAGCCTATTTCCATGTAAAGCACATTAAACCTGAAAAATGTCCAAGCGGTAACCAGAATGATCAAATTCCTGCTCAGGAAGACTCCTAAGTGATTTCAGCAAATGTTCAGGGTTTTTTAATCCTTTAGAAATCAAGGGCTTCCTTCTCACTACAAGCTGTGGAGTAAAGGCCACAGAACAGCTAGTTGCCCTGAATTAAAAACCCTGCTAGCTTTTTTTCCATTCTGTCCCTGCTTTGGTAGAAATCATATGTTGTCATGCATTAATCTCTGGTGCTTTGTGTGGGAGGCTGAAATGACCCAGCACTCCTCAGGGAAGGGGCGAATCCCTTTCACAGCTGAAGGGCAGACCTGGATACGAACGTCTTCAGCCCTGAGATCCTCAGCATCTTATCCATATCTGTTGAACACAATTGGCACCTAGTCCTGGTGAGTTTAAGGCTCTGCTGTGCTCAGGCAGTGATATATATCTGTTCTTTATTTCACCTCTATTTTTCAAAGAGCTGGTAAATTCAATAGAACCCATGTCTGTGTTTTTAACCTAGGTCTGTAGTTCAATTCTTTACCTTCAGCCCACTGTTTTAACCTAGCAAAAATGTGGTATTCGAGTTAGATCTTGTCCAGGAAAGGAGTTCCTACTGTTTTCTGAAGAAATGTTGAACATGAACATTCAGGTGTTCTGAAATTCCACCACTAAAAAGGAATAATAATTTTTGGTTGTCTAAAATTCAAATGCAATTTTTTAGGCTGATATTTTGTAGAGATTAAAAAAAGCCCACTGGCACTTGATGAGAGATGCTGTTCGGAGAAACTACCGTGTTTATTTGCTTTTGCTTAAGAACACAGCAATCATGTAGGCTTGATAAGTCAGTGATTATTTCAGTGCAAACTTAATCATGATTATTAAGTGGAAAGGGGAGAATCGTCTCTTCTTAGTGTTAACAAGCTACTCGTATTTTGCATTAGAAAAATAGTTTTAAGGCAGGTAGATAGAACTGTGCTGGCAGTAGGTCAAGCAGTTTCAAATGATCTCCTATTACAGGCTTGAGAAGCTCTCCCAATCAGGGTATGGACAGGTCCCTGAGCAGAGACTCACAGTATGCATCTGCTGGCACAGTTCAGGGGACAGCAAAGATGACATGAAATTGCCAGAGGCAACAGAAGGCATTCCTGCTGTCTGCTCCTAAACTCTGCAAATCTAATGCAAATCTTTAGCTCTGATAAGTGGAACTTGCCAAGGCAGGGAAGGGAGCAAAAATCTTAAAATGAAATAAATTTAATAACTCATCCCTCATTCTGAGAACAGGCCTGGGAAAGGCAATCCCTCTGCAATCAGGGAATTATATTTCAGTGTCTGTAATATCTATGAAAATTCCGAGGTCAGATTTCCCATCCCTCTCTCCTTGAAAAAAGCTTACTTGTGGAGTTCTCTGTTGCCCTCTAAAGGGTGTTATCCCAAAGGATCAGAAATAGACATCGGCTGTTCATCCTTTGAGAGCATGGTCACCATGAAAAACGCATAACAACATAATGGTTTCTGAGAAAAGTTTGGCGGACTCAATTCCTGTTCTGCTGAAGGGGTGTTCATACATGAAAAACAAACACAGCTGGTGTCAGCTGGCAGCCCCAGTAACCCTCACTGCAAACCTCATTAAAGAGGCTGATTTTGTAAATGCCAGTTAGCAACGCCCTCCGTTGCTGAGATGATGCCCAGGTAAGCTGGAGACACACTGCTGGACAGCTGCTTTCACTACAGCTGTCCAGAGCAGTTCTGGGAATGGTTACCGTGGGAGTCAGCCACAGAATTATCCACGTGGCACCCTTCTGACATAACATACTGGGGCAAGGGCAGGAGGGCTTCTTGTGAGAGACTGAAAATGTCAGAGTTGCTGGGTTTCGTGAGGTGGTTCTCACCTCACCTCCGTGGCTTATGCTGAGCTGAATAACTGATTACATCCAAATCTACAGCCTAAGGATTTCTAGATTAGCCCATTCAATTTTTCACTCCTAAAACTTCGCAAAATATGTTTTTGGAATAATGTACAATCTTCATACTAGTAATTACAGTGTCATGTGAGTCAAAACTCTCTTGTGTACAGCATTAATGTAACAATTTCTCTTAGGAAAAATTTTAAATTTTTTTATTACTCTGTTAGATAGAATTTCTTTATTTTGATAAGGAACATTGTTTAATAAACAAAAGACAAGATTTGGTTTCAAACTTTAAAATGTATCAGAAACAAGTGGACAGATTTTTAAAAGCCTTCTCACCTAGGAGGGACTGTATTGCCAGAGTATGCAATCCCAGAAACTTCCATGGGATTTCTGTGGTCAGGCTTTCAAATAAGCCACTTAGCTACCTAGGTTTTGCAAACCCAACTAATTTTAAGTGAAATAACTACAAACAAAAGAAATCATAAACACATAAAGGAAGATAAAGCCAGATGACAACTGGACATGTGTTAGATCCAATCCTATGGCACATGTAAGCAGTGATAACTAAACTGGACCGCTCACTTAAAAGCAGCTGTAGCTAACACACTTCCTTTTCCAGCTATAACAGGCTTTTTAGCTATAATGCAGCATGTGCAAAAAAGAGAGGAGCAGCTTCACCTTGGTGGTCACCCGTGGACAGAGAGGCACACATTTGTGTCTGTTTTCTGTGAGTTTGCCATCAGATTGGGTTCAGTTCCTGTGCAGTGAGAGTGCATGGGTTAAATGACCCAGTCTGTACTGGTGTTTAAATGCGACAGACTTTTGTGACATGGGTAGAAACTTTCCAGCTGTTACTTTGAGTTATCTCTATTTTTTTTGTTGCAATAACATGGACTACTATAGCTGGTACAGAAGAAACTCACACCATCCTTGGTAGTTGTCCTTCTGGTTCTAAAAGCAGAACTTTACTGCCCTGGGAACTGTTTGGCTATACCACACCTTAAAAATACTTAGGACCTTATCCTTCTAACACTTGGTATACAATCTGCAATTGTTCAGAAGAGCAAAATTATGATCTTGAAGACAAAGGCACTATGAAAGAAAAATTACACATCCTATGCCATGTTCCTCTGCAAGCTGAACTCTTACAGTAAGAGAAAAATTGTTGTTGATTCCCACACCATGAAGATGTGAACAAAGACATGACTGATGTGGTTAATGCTGTGTACTGTTGGATCTATTTTCCTGTGCCTCTTGGGAGTATCTCAGCAATTTGGTGCTGTACAAAGAGGTCACCCATAGCATCTACTCTTTGAAATAACCTTGCAAAGCTTAAGTAAGGCTTTTTAACTGGAGGAACATCTAAGACCTTCTTTTGACATATCTGAAGCAAGAATCAACAGCTTCTCAAACTGCATCTGCTTCCTTTTTGTTCATACAATTAATTCTTTGGCTCAACTACAATGAGAAATATAGGTGCAGTTTTCCATTAAGCTAATGGAAACTACGAAAATACTTTCCAAGGAATTAATCTGGCTACTAAGATATAATATATCACATTCCAATTAACTGTATGGTAAAAGATGATGATTTCATAATGACAAGGCTGCAATTTCACTGTAGTCCCCTTTTAGCAGAGTAGAAGCTAAAAACTTTTTGTTGAATATCCTGTCTGTTTTAAAAGAAGGGAGAAGCTAGCAAATACCAGAAATGTTTACTTCTTTCTTTATATGTCAGTCTTATTTATGGGAGAAATTCTACCAGACTGGTCTCAATTTTGTTCTCTAGGGAACAGGGAAGAGGAAGGAGAGAGGGAGGGAACAGAAGAGTGAGTGCAAGAGTTGCCTCAATATAACCCTAATCTGAGGTCACAAGAAGATGGAAAAGGGTTTGTTCCTACTAGTAAGGCTCAGAATTGAGCCTTATGCCCTGTTTTCTGCAACTGTTTTGCAACATTTATTGTGCTTAAAGGAAATTAAAGGAAATGTAAACATCTGTTACATTCATACACTGGGGCGCTTGAAGGATGCATTTGCAAGAGCTCGATGTGCAGTTTGATCATCTCCTGTGTTCCCCACATAGAGAATCTGAGATGGAAAGGGAGGAGGGGGATAAGGCTGTTCCCACATACAAGATTTTACCAGAGCAAAATTGTAACAGGCACTGGATCTGCTCCAGCAGAAGGACCTGTACGAATACATGCAGAGTACTTACAGGATTGGTCTTTTCCCGAAGGAAAAGACAAGGGAATTGCATTCTTCTGGGGGGTTACTTTCCTTTTTTTCCCACAATCGTAAGGCCTAAATTGATTTTCCGACTGTCTGAAGTTCTCTGTGTGGTCCCGTGTCTCCTTAAAGGGGGCAATAAGAGCTCCAAGATCCTGCACGGAGGGAGGCACCCTCACTGCAATGAGCCGTATCCCGACGGCCGCGCTCCGTGTCCCCCTGCCCAGCCCCGAGCCCGCCGCCGGCCCGGCCCGCCCGCCCCCTGCGCTCGNNCTCCGCCGGCGGCGGCTACAGCCACGGACCGTCAACACAAGGAGCAGGAACGACACACTGGACGGGACACACGGGGACCGGACAGCGGGAAAATAAAGGATCCTCCTACCCTGAGGGCTCCCTCACTGACTCTGCTGTGTACCTGCTCTGCTCCTCCACGCTGCGATTCTCCGGCGCCCGCCACTCGGGCAGGGTGCTGGCGCACAGCACCACCATGGACACAATGACGAAGAGGATGGAGACGGTGGCCAGGATCTGGGCGGCCACGGAAGACGTGGGCTCCTCGAAAGTCCTCCTCATCCTCTCGAGCCACTTCCCGCCCTCGGCTCCCGGTGGCCGCCGGCCCTTGCCCTCGGGGCCGCCATTCGGCTCCTCCGCCGCGTAGTAGGTGAAGGTCTCGGACATGCGGTCGTCGAGGCGGCGCTGGCAGCAGTAGTCGAGGTGGGAGCCCTCCAGCCCCCAGTAGATCATCTCGTTGTAGAAGGAGAGCTCGCACATGTGCGGCACGAAGCGCAGGTGGCCGTGCCGGACGTACAGCATGATGAAGCCGAAGGCCTCCGAGTGCCGGTCGAAGAAGTACTCGTTCCGCTCCCGGTCGTAGTCGTCGCACACCTCCAGAACGTCCTGCTCCGAGAGGCAGCCGTGCAGGCGGCTCACCCGGCGCAGCGGGAAATCCTTCAGCACCTCCCGGGAGAAGGAGTACCGGGTGCCCCCGACGTTCAACACCACCGGGGGACCGCGGCCAAAGTTCATGGCTTGGGCGGGACGGAGGAGGGGAACGGCGGGCAGGGCAGGGCGGCGAGGCGGGGGGCAGCGCGGGCGCGGCGGCTGCCCCGGCTCCGG
>VZRO01004973.1:1087794-1097876 GCA_013397915.1 Daphoenositta chrysoptera | reverse complement strand
CAAAACAAAAAACAATAAAAACCCCCAAAGTCCAAACACTCATAAAAACCTTGGACTGAAATTCTGTGTTTCTGTCTTCCAGGAGCTGTACTAGGAACTATTTGTGAGTGTCATTCTCATTAAGTCCTACATTTATCCTCTCTTCTTAGCCCCA
This sequence comes from Daphoenositta chrysoptera, assembly GCA_013397915.1. Classification (NCBI taxonomy): domain Eukaryota; kingdom Metazoa; phylum Chordata; class Aves; order Passeriformes; genus Daphoenositta; species Daphoenositta chrysoptera. The sequence goes on along the minus strand of VZRO01004973.1, from coordinate 1,097,722 downwards.
AGCATCTTTTTCTAAAAAGAGGATGGTGAGGAATTCCCCACTCAGCCTCAGCTGTGGTCACCCATTCAAAGATGTCTGCAGTTGCCATGGCCTCATCCCAGCAGAAATTAAGGATGTGCCACATCCTGGTGCTCTTTTATTATTTGCAGAGATTATTCGGAAAATGTTCCTTACAACCTCCTCATCTCTCAAATTCAGCATTTCAGTAGCTTCATAGAACACAAAGAATACTCAGCCAAATGTGTAGTTGGATTGTCTGCTCACACAGCTGATTTTTGCAGTCTCTTACACACTGTTATTTCCTGAGGAGCAATCCTTGAAAGCCGAGAGGAAGGCAAGCCTGTGGAGCTGTGCTTTCTAACCCTGCACTTCTCAGCGACTTTGTGGGAGTGAGCACGTTGAGGTGTCCCTGTACTCCTCCTGCCCGTGTGCCAGAGAGGCCTGGCAGACCAGTTACCGATCTGAAGTTTATGGTTCCCTATCCCACGCTAGGGCAGAGCAGAAATGCACAGTCCCCTTTCATGGGGTTGGGTCTTAAGAGACTCAGCCTGTTGCTGAATTTTGTAATCATGTAACCAAGTTCTTTTGCCTCCCCAAGAGTGTGATTCCTGTGGATGAACTCAACCATACCACTAGAGTTATTCTGAATTTACAGAGGTGTGACAGAGTTAATAATGGATCAGTACTGCTGAGTCTCTGTAGGCAAATAAAATAATACAGTTGCATTGCTAATAATGATGGTCTGTCTAGCATGCCAGTATTTGCTGTATTTAATGAATTTAGGAGATAAATTCCATTGAAAGGAATCTGTGCTGCAGAAATTGTGACCATTTAGGTCAACTGGCTCAAGAGACAGATATTGTAACAGAACAATTATCTCTCATGGTACAGGTGTAGGCATTAGATTCTTTGATTATTTTGCTGATGTAAAAGCAATCCTCTCTGTCTCTTACGATAGAGAAGTAATTCTGTAGTAAGAAAGAAAATAGCCCTTGGGTTCCTTAAACCTCACAGGACAAATTTCAGCCTAGCATGAACTTTTACTGCTGAGTTATAGACCTTGGAAGAGGGGCAGGTAATGGAAATAGCAATGGAGAAAGTTTTAGAGTTGTGAATGGTGATATGATGGATTCTCTCTCCCTTGAATTTTTGTGCTTGTGGGGGATTGCAAGATTGGTGTCTGAAAAAGCAGCATTGCTTTTGCTATTTAGAACAGCAGACTCCAACAAAAAGTGAATACACAATTCCAGACAGATCATGAAGTTACTTTTGTCCTCTTTGGTGGGGAAATAATTTTGGTGAAAGAGTAACAGTGTTTCCAAATGTTTGTAGGGAATGGCTCATCCCTGAACAGCAAAGTTCTTGAACTATGCACTCCATTCAGAAATATTTTTGAATTTGTTAAGGACTAATACAGCAGCAAATACTGCTTTCAGTCCTTGTGATGCTTTCATGAGAGAAGTCTGTAGGTGAATAAGAAAGCTACTCAGCAGCAGAGTTTGTCCCTTAAAGAAAAAGAGGGACTTAAACTACAAGTTGATAGTTTGATTTTTACATTCTGATGTATGAGGAAAGGTGTAAAGGCCTTTCAAAAAGACTTTTTTGAAAGTCATCATTACTATTAAGCAGTTTGCTTCTTCAAATTTTAAAGCTAGAACTAACATAAACTTAACATATTCAGTGCTTTGTAGATTACATCAGGCTTGCTAAAGAGCAAGGTAAGAGCTCAGGTAAAATGCCAGATTACGTAGTGTAAAGCCCATGGAGTCCATCCTACAGAAGGCAACACTGGCCCTACCCAGACCCCTTCTCCTCCTGCTTCCCCCACCACAACAGATCATTATACTATGTTCACTAATATGTAATTTTCTTTTCTTAACAGAAAGCGATCATAGCAAAACACACAATGACTCATGTCCAGAAGAAAATATTCTTCAAACAATCATAAATAACCCTTCTCATCCCAAACTGTTGGGCAACTGCTGAAGAGGACCCCAATCAAAACATGAAATCTTCTTAAAATATTAATGAAAAATGTTATATCCTGAAAGGCTTGACAGTCACTATGGCTGGGATATTTTTATTGCAACTTTCCCCTCCCTGTCATGGTGTACTGTTTTCAACTAGTTTAGTGGAGCAGTCCCTAGGGAACTGATGTTATGAGTAATTATTATGAGAGCTTATACAGTGTAAGTACTCACTGTGTGAGTATTTTCCAGCATGGAAAAGCTGGGGGGGCTTCTACCTGTGCTGTGTGTTTTGTATCACCTGACTGATGTCCACGAAAGCATTGGGCATCTGTTAGAACTGCACTCTCCAGTCATGGCCTTGGATGTTGACCACGGCTTATTTACGGACCCAGCCGGGCCTCAAAGGGATACGAGTATCCATTTGGGAAGAAGAGCAGAACTTCTGAAAGCAGATCTGAGAAACAAGCGTGAGCAGGTTTCTTCTGTCCCAGTGTATTTGTGATTTAGCAGCATGAGATGTGTTCCTTTTCTCTGCGGTGTCTGCTGGGCATTTCACATACATGTGTGTTTGTACTTTGATTTGGCTGCTGGTGGAATTCAGGAACTGGTTTCAGTGAAAAGAGCCCTGGATATCTTGCTGACTAATTTTGGGGTGGGTTTTTTTTGCTGTAGTTTTTTTGGATGGTTTTGGTTGGTTGGTTGGTTTTTGTGGGATTCTGGTGGTTTTGTTTTAGTTGTTACTGCACATATTCATTAGTTTAACAACTTTTACAGATCCCTACAGGGGAGGTAGCTGTAACAGTAGAAAAGGGGGTTATTCCAGTATAGATTATTCTTGTGTTTAGGAGAAAAGGAAACCAAGCATACTGTATGCATGGAAGTCCATGATTTCTTCCTCCTATCACATGTGTCTTTTTAAGAATTTTTGAGTTTTGTCCCAAAGCAGAGCTTGCAGGATGGACCCTGAAATATTTGCAGAGTTGTATGGCAGAACCACTGGATGAAGTAATCTAGTTTTTTCAAGCAGCATAGTATGAAAGATACTTCTTTGGTCATATTCATCTTAAAGAGCAGGAATTTGTGTTTTCTTCTAGAAGTTCTCCTCATTACTGGTTCCTTACATCAGAGTAGTTGGTTGGATAGCTTTGAGGAACAGGGGAATAAAAACATTAAATTTTGGCTCTCAGAGTTTGTTAGTCTCAGCTATGTGTTGTACCCTTGCATCCCAAAGGAGCGTCATAAGAAGAGAGCTGATGCACCCTGGTTTTTGTTTATATTGAAATATGAATGATAAAAACAACTTGCTTGCAAGGGTGTAAAATATCCTTTTGTATTCTAGAAAATATTGTAGAATATTAAAACGCAGATACTTTCAGACTGTTAATTTTGGGTATCCAGATTTTACAGGTTTCCATTCCTAGATGTAACCCAAGCTGCAAAAGGGCTTAGTTGCAGAGGTTAAAGAATAGTGAAAGGTTCATCTGATAAATGGATGTAAGGACTGTAGAGTCAAAAGTCTTCAGTCTGCCAGAGAGAAAGTAAAACTTGTCAGACTGAGCATGGACATGACAGATCTTCATATAGTAGAGATGGCATTTACAATAGTGGGGGGATTTTTACTGAATATAGATGTTTCAGAAGCAGGTAATATGGGGTTTTTTTTGTTTGTGCCTGTTTAGTACAGTCAAATTTCGTACATATTTGCCTATTGTTTTGTCTATTTTGGCACAAACAGCCATTATTAAAGAACTTACTTGCAGGACATATCAGTTATGTTCGTTGCTATAGGAAATATGTAAAATCTCCTGTTCTCTTGCTGTATTGGGGGAATACTCAGAGTATTCTGAGTGCACAAGTGTTCTCCATCAGCCCATTGTGTGCTATGGGGAAGGGGGTTTTCAAGCTGTTTATTTCTTCTTGCCAAGCAAAACATAACTGATTTAAAACAAACAAAATAATTCCAAACAGCAACAAAAACCATGCCAGCTTTGCAACTAGGGATCCTCTAGTTCTTGCAGTATTTCTTGTGTTACCACCTATTGCCTGGTGTACTAACTCTACCTCCAGTAATCTACCTCTCTAGAGGTATGTTCCTTGTTCTTTCCACTCATCCTGAGAAAATACTTCATGAAGTTCCTTGGTTTGAGACGGGTATTTGATTGTCTCTAAGTAAAAGACTCAAATGCAACGCCAACACTTTCCAAAATACCAGCAGTACTGCCATTGTGCTGAGCGCTGCTGCTCTTTGTCACCATTCCCCAGATTGGTTTTTGGAAGTAAGTCATCCAGTCAGACACCTGTTCATCATGCAGGCAAGCTGACCTCCTCTGTCATACCACCTGTTGTTAGAAATAAAGGTCACTTGAAGACAAATTTAAATTCACTGGGTGTAAGCAAGCATGATGCCCTTGATTTAAGAGGAAGGTGTATGCATTATAGCACTGAAAAATGTGTCCCTGAGACTCATCCAGCCTGAATTCAGAAGTGAAGTTCCTCCTACCCACAGAACAATGAGTGACTGTCTTCTCGATGCACTGAGCTGGAGACCTGCTACCTGCATAAGGAAATTGCTCTGATTTTCAACACTAAAGGTAGAACTGAAAACCTCAGGTCAAATGCATCTGTAATGGAAACACCAGGCAGTCCTTAGAGACACAGGAAGGCACTGAGGGTACATTTCAGTAAGTTGCACTTCAGTGTTGCTTGCCTGAGATCATTTGAGCTCCAGAAAAACTGAACTGAACAGATGCTGAGTCCTTGACTTGAATTAATTCTGCTCAGATGAATGTACTGTACTCTACTCAAATAGGTGTCATTAAGCACCTTTCACAGCTTTTTAGCAGGTGTTAAGCATGAAAAATAGATCAGTTGAAAGAAAGGGAGAGATAAAGAGTAAATTTGCTGTGGAGTGTTTAATATCTATCCAGTATTGTGTTGAAGCCCAAAATGGCTTCATTTCAGAGCGCTGCAGATGTGTGCAATGCTCCAGCGTGCTTCCAACTGCCCTCATTCACAACCTCGCTTGTGTCAAAGATAAAACCTATGTAATGGTATTGCTTTAGCTCCACCAGAGTCAGCCACAAAATTCACATGGACTTGAACAGAAACTAGACATAAACCTAAGGGTTCTCTAAAACTGGCAGACAGAATGGGGTACAAAACTGAATCCTAGAGCTGCAGGCTTTTTCTCCATTAACACGTGGACTAGAAAGTAAATTGGTAGTGCTAACAAAACCTCTAGATTGGTAAATCTTATTTTTTCTTTTTTAATCTGATTAGAAAAATAAGGTAGTCACTCTGTTACTGGAATTATTAGCAAGAACTGAGAGTTATGCCTCTGAAGTGGAAGAAATACATCTAGCCTTTAGCAGAAGATTAATAATAAACCCTTCTTTACTATCCCTCCCTTCCTACCTCCCTCCCTCCCTCCCTCAAACCTAAAGTGATTTTTCCATTGCAACAGAATGGTTTTCATTAGAGCAAATTCAGTCACAAGAAGAAGACAGGTACATATAGGTCCAGATCTGACTTAATTTGCACACACACACACAAAAGATAACACCTTGATTCAATTGTATGATTTATGGGAAGTGCAATTGTGCATCGTGTCAGAGAAGTGCCATTTGGTGGGCTATAGCACCAATCTATATAACACTATGATACTTATTGAAAAACCATTACCTGAGATCTGTTTTTAACTACCCTCTCAATTAATAACTTGTTGCCAACCATAAGCACCATTTTATCTGCACATTGATTTACTGGAATTCTTATGACTTTAAAATTTGGATTCAACATCTAAATCTGCAGACTACTAGTAATTCAGCAATTAGCTTTAAGCAAGTGTTTAAATCATATTTAATGAAAATAGTGACATATTTAGCTAAGAATCTCTTGAGAGATCTGACTCAGAGTCAATAAAAAAGCCAACGTTATTTCTGATGCCAAGAGAAGATGATTTCCTCTTGTGAGAGGTTTAGGATTTTTTTTTTCTGATTTATATAGAAGTTGGTATGGAAGCATCTCTTACAGATTGCACCTCCAGTGTCTGTTTTTTTTTCTTCTCTCCAGCTATAAGTTTCAGTTGTTTGTGATAATAAATACTGAATTTTGTATTACTGTAAATTAAAAAAACCCACCTTATATAATGTTTGTTGCAAAATGGTAGTTATGTAAGCTTTTTATAAATACAATCATGAGTATTGATGTGGAAAAATATTTTTGTTTTGTGACTAATTAAGTGACACCAATACGAATTCTGTGTCTGCTATAAATTCATTAAAGAGGTTTTGCAAGCTATGGTGTGTCTTTGCATAAAAGAAAAAGTACCTGTACTTTTATCTGCCTGTTAGTCAGTCTGATCAGTGTGTGACACTGTTAGCTGGCATGTTTGTTCACATCAGAGCAAAGAGACTTTGTACAGACTACATTTTATTTTTGAGCTACAGGACAAGTCCATAAACTACCCAAGTCCTTGGTGTTGGTGGTTTAGTCTCAGTGTAGCAGTTTAGACTGATGAGAAATGATAATTTGTGAAGTCCTTTGTAGTTTGTTTAACTCTTTGCATGGATGATGTTCATGCAGCCAACTTATTTGTTGTAGGAAAGTTTTACTAGCAAGGGAGCAGGATTTCCTTGGTGTGAACTCATAAACTTGAACTGCTGAATGTTTCCTGTGCTTCAAAATTACCTGTGCAAAAAAACCCCAAACCCCAAAACCAACCAACCAAACCAACAAACCCTCTAGGGTACCATAGGTATGGCCCAAAGATGGGAAAGGCCTTTTCCTTTCTATTGTGTTAGCAGGAGGGTGAGCCTCTGTGAAAGCTCTGTAGTAAGATGAACATTTTTAATGAAGGTTCAAGCAACTCTTTCTTCAATGTTTTTGTTGATTTCAGTAAGATGTTCCTACCTGCAGATTCCTGAAGTATTTCACTCTGAAATACACACTTCTATCAATATATTTTAGTTTAGTCCTCTTGACTGTCACTATAATCATTAATAATCAAGTAATTTAGGAAGATTTGCATTCAGTGCTGATATCTTTTGTGAGGAAGCTTATAGGCTGGACATTTTTTTGATGGTGGGCTTGGTGTTGTTTAGATTCAGGCTTTTGGAAATTAAGGAACTTTTGAAATTGGAAAATTTTGAAATTAAGTTCTATGGACACAAAACAGGATACTGTACAACAGCTGCAATGGAAGTTCCCTTACTCTATGACTTCACGGAATGATAAAAGTTGCCAGAGCCTTGCAAAACTTTCATTGTGGCTCTGCAATAGTGGAAAATGAGAAAAGTCAATTTGAAAAATGAAAATTCAGGAATAAAATTCTCTGATAGCAGATTCCCATTGTCTTTGTCCACCTAATCCCACTTATAAGAAAGACACTTTAAATTGTCTATGAAGAAAAGGTGAAACTTTTTGTACTATCTCTAATGGGAAAAAAAGAAGATTTCATAATAGTGTTCTTTTAAATGCATTAAGGAAATTGAATAGCTCCAGTCAGCCTAATAGGTGTGTAATAGACATGATTTAGATGCATTTGATGGGGCTAAAGTGAAAAAGCTGAAAAAGAGGGTGCAGCCTGGATAAGTGAATAGGAGCTGTGTTGGGAGTACCATGAAAGGTCCTCAGTCATCTCTTCTCTCGGTGCCTGATGTCCATCTCCTTCAGGACTGCTCATCTCACTTGCCATGGGGGCAATTGGCCAGCCTGGACCATGGAGCTAGTCTGTGCTTTAAAATGATCCTTTTAACACTCCCTTCTTTCCTTCTTGGCTTTTCTTTGGAGGACCACGAGGAGGAATGATGGGCTGCTCAGGGTGGCACAACAAAGAAAATTGTAGAATGAAGCTCTCAGGTAGCCTGTGTCTCTAATAGCAATAATTTGTCTTACATCTTAAATTAAGTTGCCACAGAAATGTGGTTCTTTTGAACAGCACAAGTAATCTCAGTCTATAGCTAAACACGGTTCCTATACCAGATTAAGACAAGGCTCTTATCTGTTTTTTTTTTTGTTGTTTTGTTTTTTTTTTTTTTTTTCCTGAACAGTCTTGTAGTTGAAACAAGAGTTTTCCATGCTATTTAATCTAGAAAAATGAAGATGTTTACATAACTTTAATTTTTCCCATTCTGTACACTGAGAGAGCACTGAAAATAAACTGTATCCAGGCTTTTGTATATGTTACACCAAAGTAAAATATGCTGCCAGTCCTGCAACTCTGTATCCACTAGCTAGCAGTGCCCCCGCCCAAAGCAGTGACCTTGAACTACGGGCATAGAGCACACCTCAGGCTGCGCTGCTGCTGGCTGTGGGAGCCGTGGTGCTGTGAACAGCGAGGCCCAGGGAGTCAGTATTAAGGAGTATAAACATCGTTCTTTCTCTGTTTATCCGGTCTGTGGTGCAGCCTTAGCACGGCTGGCAACTGTAAGTAAGGGTGGTTTTCTTACTAATTTCAGGCTGTCAACCTGAAAGGGCAGGCTGGGACCATGGGCTTCCCTGGGCTGCTCTCTCATATTCTGTATCTCCAGGAGCTGCCTTCCTCTTCCATAGGCCGTGCCTTCTGCTGATGGAAGCAATGATCTGTTTCTGTCCAAATCCACACCTTGCTGGGTGAGGGGACATTGTAAACTTCCCAGTGTGGGGAATTCCCCTAATGTACAAGCATAGACTTAAAATGAGGAAAGAGCTTGGAGGCATTGTGTTTAATTGATAATGGCTGTGACAAACGAACTATTTGAATTAACTGTTCTCTTGCCTTGAAAGTTTAACCTGTTTCATTTACCCAAGCAGTAAACCAGAAGAGTAAAAAGAACACCTCTGGTCTCTGCTAAGGTGATGTTTTTGTGCCTCTGGAAATACCCAACTAGACAGGGTTGGTACTTCCCAAGGAGTTTCTGCTGACTTTATTTTCAGCTCCCACAGATAATTAGCAGAGGAAAATTCCCCTTTTTTCCTTTCAATGCTTGAATGTGCTGCTGTTTTTAAAAGAAGAATAAATGACTGTATCATATGCCTGTTTCATCCGTTTCAGAAATTTGCTACTCAGTTGCCGCTTTGACACAAAGTTGTAGTCACTTGGGAAATTAAGTGTCCTGGAAGTAGACAAAAACTTAATAGTCCCAGATTTGCTTAAAGGAGAAAGGGAAGACAGGATATGATCGTTTGAAAAACCAGAGATCATCCTCCTTCTAATCAACACATTTTCCTGCAGCTGAAGTGAAATCTTAGCTCGGTAACGCTCAAGCTGCACACGTAAATATCCAGGACATAAAACAAATAATAAATCATCCCCTTCCTCGCAGGAAGATGATAACAAGCATTTCTCTTCCAAGGAAGCATACCACAGTATGATCAATTTGTTTGTAAAGTGTATGGATTGTTTCTTATGGTGCGAACTTTGTATAAACGGGGGGAAATTGTTTCACGTTACATCAGTACTGATGGATTTGAAGCATCTCTCTCATCGGATTATTTGTAAGCATCTCTTTCGACGCTTCCTGACTCTGAGACGAGCTGCTGGATTTCTCTTTATTCTGTCGTAGATGTTTTCTGCTGCCTGGTGCGAGCAAGCTGCCTCCTGCGAACGGCGGAGCTCCCGGAGGCACCGTGCCCGGGGCGGGCTGGGGGCGCCGGGGCCGCCCGCGGGACCGCGCTGCGGGGGCGAACAAAGGGGCCGCCAAACCCATCGCCAACAGGTGCTGCGCAAGAAACAAACTTTCTCTGGGATACTACTCGGAGCTGCCAAAGGGGAGAGAGAGATCCCTCGGCCGCTCCGGGGACGAGGCAAACACCAAAAAAACGCCAAACCCGGACAGGGCCGGAGAGCAGAGGGACAAAGCGGCGAGAGCCCGCAAAACGTGGCGTGCTTCGGGCAGGGCGGGGAGCGCGGCCGCGCACCCGCACCTCCCCCGGCACCGCCCGGCCCGGGCCGCCCCACCCCACCTGCGGCCGGGCCC
>VZRO01004973.1:854897-1087259 GCA_013397915.1 Daphoenositta chrysoptera | reverse complement strand
CCGGCCCCGCCGCGGCCTGGCGGGCCCTGCTGGCGCGGGGCGGTGCGCTCCGGCTGCCGGCGCCCACCCCGGGGGGCGCTTCCCTCCCTGCCGCTCCCCTGCCCCCGCGCCCGCCCTCCCTCCTTCCCTCCCTCCCTCGCACGGCGGAGTTTCTCCGCGCCTTCCTTGGTCTGCCGGGAATAAATAATTAATCCGGCTGTGTAACCGGGGGATTTCTGTCAGCTTCCCTGCTTACCGCCGTGACCCCTGAGGAACGCCCTGATACGTGACTGCTTAGCGGAGGGCGAGGGGGAGGGGGCATTTAGGCGGTGAAAAACACGGCAAACGTTTGTCTTCCCACCCCCAGCCTGTCGAAAATGACACGGATAACTTTCGCTCCCTCACGGAGGGAATGAAGGTGGCAGTGTGCCCAGCGCTGTGGCTCAGGTGCACCACTCAAGTTAGGTGTGCAGGACTGGGTGCTCAAAAATCGCTACATCCTCCTGCTCTCTCAACCGGCAGAGCTTAGAGGGAAGATGTGTCGAAATGAGGGGTGATAATAGTTTGAATCCCTTTCTGCTGATGTTTTGAGATATGATGATAGAGCCACCAATCTTCCATCTGCATTCTTCCTCATTAGGGCATTTAGACTGTAGTCCCATCAGCATTTACTCAGGAAAGTAATCCTTCTCTGAGCAGGTAGTGGGTAGGGTTGACCTCTTAGGTCACCAATTCTCTTTTTTTCGTTGTAATCTTAATAAGCAATCGTGAACAATATCCAGAGAGATCATATTCTTTCATTAGAACTACCTGAAGTTCCTTTTCATTGTAATGTAGTGGCAAAGTATTGCAGAAGACTTATACATCATTATAGTTTCTCCGATTTTTAAAAATAGTTTGCAAGGTGCATGGCGCAGAAGTCCAATATCAAATTTAAAGTGTGTCTGGCATTTGATGGGTACTTCTTCATTGGACAAAACCAAGTTTTCAGAAAACTATTGAAGGAAATGTGCTGCATGTCAATTCTTTGTATACTACATGGGAGCAGCTTTCAGGATATGAGTAAACTTCCATACACTCTATGAAAATATTTTCATATTAATGATGCTGGAAGAGATTTTGTCCTGGAAGATCCTTGCTAATCTCAGGACAATTGCTGCCTACTATAGTTTACATTTTACTGGACAGAGATGACAACAAGAGCAAATATCATAAAACACACATTACTCATTGGGACAACTCTACTGCTACAGCACCTGATAATAAATGTGAGGTGGCATCTCTTACAGAAATATTAATCTCCATAATATAGAAACTCACTAAAGGGCTAAGTTCTTAAATCTTCCCTAATCGATTGAGAGAAGTTGCTTCTTCTCTATCAAGATTTATGAAGTGTGTGTGTTACTGGATTACAGTGCAAGCTTCAATATAAGGCATTTAACTTTTTTTCCAGCATGGTTGTTAAAGCAGGTGTAGTGCAGTTATAACTAGAATTTAGGAACAAATTATGTTAAATCTCAGTGTAGAAATACATCACTGTCCCAACATTCATGAAGAAATCTCAGTGCTTTGAGAATTTTTAGGTTTAGAAAAAAAATTTTGCACTAATAATGATATGTCTTTACATATTGTTTGGTATTTCAGCAACTTTCCCTTTTTTCCTTGCAGATTATGTTTATTTTGAAAATTCTTCCAGCAATCCATATCTCATTAGGAGAATTGAAGAACTTAACAAGGTACAAATATCTAAGATTCTTTCTTAACCTTTGGCAGCAGTCTGTGCGCTTGTCAAAAACTGAGAATTATTTCCATCCCATAGGATTTCTCCTGTGGTAGGGTTTTTTGGTGGTTTTTTTTTCTTTTTTTTTTCCCTTTTTGTTGGTTTTGTTTTTTTTTTTTTTTTTAACTTCCTTGACATTTGCTCTGTGTGTGTTTCAGTCACTGAAAACTTGCTATGTGATATCCTGTAATTCTGCCTTGTTACCTAAGGAAACACCCAGTTGTTCATTCCTGGTGAACAGGATTACTCTGCTGCAAAAATTTTCAAACGACATCTATGAATTCTTGTAGAAACGAATGAATTAAATTCTCTGGCTGACGATGACACTGTGAATCCATCTGGAATGACAGCCATCATGTAATGTGTCTGCTTTTAGATAGATGTGTAAAGAGCTGGAAGGTACCAGCGAGATTTGCAGTGATCAAATAACAGAAGATGTGACTTCTGTGCCTGTCTATTGCTCTGCCTATTGGCAGCTGTGAGGGAAGAATGGGCTTTTGAATAAAGCACAGATTGTGTTCTCTGTCTTTATCTTGAGTGTATTTTCCTAAAAAATGGAGGCTCTATTGACTGTCATTTCGGGGAAAGCATGTTTATTTTTCTTCACTCTTACACTACTAAGAATACTGTGTGTATATATATATATATATGTACACTTTTATTTTTCCCTCAAGCAGTATTAAAACTTACTGACGCACTACATCAAAAGTTAATTGTCAAAATGCCCATCATGGTGTAAATAATGATTAACATATTTTCTCCCAGTGGTCAGAAAGTATATTAAAAAATTGGTGACCCACAAATGGTTTTCTTCTAGCTGATGAAACATAGCACTACTCCATAGCAGACATCAACCACATTAACTGTTAGTGCTGTCCAACACAACATCCACTGAACCTGTGCATGGCAAATAATTTTGGACTTTTATTGGAGAAGAGTATTTTTTATTCACAGTAATTGGCGTGATTCCAATCATGTTTTGAATGTAATGTTTATTATCTTTAAACTGCACTGCTATAATTTAATCTTGCTCATGCAGGGTTAAACAGAGTCATGTATTGATTTTTTTTCTTAAAGAGAGGTTGTAGTCCAGACATCTTAAATGTGAATGGTTTACTTTCAAGTGTTAAAGGTATTGAGCAAACGTGGAGATGTTATGTAAATGTGTAATGAAATGCTTTGATTATTGTTCTACCAGGGACAATATTTTCTGGTAAGAAACTTAATTAAAATGCTATACTTGTCAGTTTTAAATAAGTAACTCAACATAAAAAAGTACCTTTGTACCCTCCAATAAGGAGGATATAGTTCTTCAAATATTAGTAAATTCTTTACATTATCAAGCTGAAAGGCATGGTCCCCATAATAAGTCATGAAAATAACAGTGAACTAAATAGCTCTTTTATTTTAGGAACTGTTGTGACTTTTTCAAATAAACCTTTCAGAAGTCTTTCAAGAAGACTTTTTCAATAAATGTTATATTAAATGAGATTCTGAAAAAATGACAGAGTACTTTGAAATATAGATTTCTGTCTAAAGCTGGATTGCAAAGAAATGTTCACGAGTTTCTAAAATTTCAGAAGGATTTTTACATTAGCATGATACTGGCATTGCATCTCTGAACGGCTAAAAAAATACATAAATTCTGAGGACTCAATAATTGTAGTTAATCCTCTTGTCTGGTCTGAAATTGCTACTGGCCTCTCAAGAAAATTTTATTTATTGGAGTAATTCCATTGATTTCAGCTTGACTGATCATGTGAGAACTACTGATATGAGGGAACACTTTGAGCAGAGAGCATTTAATTTGTATTACTCAGCTGAGGAGGGATACATTCTGACTTGATTTTATCTTTCTTTTGTAGACTGCCAATGGAAACGTGGAAGCAAAAGTGGTGTGTTTTTACAGGCGAAGAGATATTTCTAACAGCCTTATAATGCTTGCAGATAAGCATGCTAGTAAGTAGATAGTATAGGGCATTTTTTCTTACTAACACAGCCTGTTCAATTTCTTCAACTGCTTAAAATTGCATTTTTTTTTGGCACATGAAATATATATGTATGTTAGGCATTTATTAATATCCAGTTAGTTGCTTAGTATTATCTGATATTATCCTGCTCAGTTATCAGTTGTTTCTGAGAATTAAGTTAAGCTGTATCCATGTGATTGAGACTGTATATCTGGAAAAAAAAAAGGAATGTATCTTTTCATCTGGGAGATACAGCTGCATTTCTTTTTTTTTATGTCAAAATAATTCTTGGTTGTAAGTCAATTTAATCTTAAGAGCACTTGTGAGTATTTGATGTGACTTTTGTGAGTTAGACATAAACATGTATTGCTTAATGTAAAGAATGAAATGTATCATTGATGACTGAAAATCACTGGAGGTTGTAAAAGAGCTGTTATGTAGATATTAGTAAAAAAATAAGGGGATTGGGTTTTTTTCTTTCCTTTTTTTTTTTTTTTCAGAAAAACAACAAGCAGTAATAGGTGAAAAAAGCCCCATTTTTCAACATGAACCTAACTTTTTTGGTATCTGCCATTTCGTATGCAAGTGAAATACAATATTGTTCCATAAATTTGTGATGAAAATATAATTCTGAAGAGAAAAAATACAATTCTGAAGATACAATTCAGAATCTAAAAATCTGAGATGCTTGAGAAAACAGTAATTTGCAAAATACTGCAGTCATGTTTGTAAATAACTGAAGTGTGAAGTACGTCAGCATCCCATAAATTTCTTGCCATATGCTATTAAGTACCATTTTGATTATAGATGATGCTTGAGTTTTCAAAATTAATCTGTGAATAAGTTATGTAGGGGTTATAAATCTGTAATTTATCAGGAAGAATCTCTTGAAAGACATTACATAATGCCAACTTTTTAATGCAGATATATAATAGCATAATTAGGTGCTTTAAAAATACCCTGCAAATTGTTTAATATCCAGCTCTGATAATTTTGCTCATCCCGGTATGGTTTGTGAAGAGAAACAGCCAACCTTTGGCTTTTGTTGTGTTTTTTATTGGTCCTAGAGAAGTGGAGGTGATTTGAGTACAGAGTATTAAGTACTAGCTTGGTTTTTATAGGAAGACGATACATCTTGTTTATGTGCTAAGGGAATGATTTAATGTTTTTCTGATATAGTTGGGTACACTCTAGGGTTATTTGTGACCTATTTATGATCATGTTCATCAGCCCCTGCAGTCATTAGTCTTTTGTGTTCTTCCATCTGAAATGTACAGACACATAGAACTTGAGCTTCACTAAACTTTCTATCACTTCTTGTGTTTCTTTTCTAATGGAGGGGGCAAGAAAGCATGAAAAGGATAACAATTTTACTAGAAATACTGGTGTTTTTTTTTTTTTTTAATTTGATTTTTAAAACATGAATCTTGTAAATTTTTTTTTCAGCTGGCTTATTTATTAGGAAAGGGTGTGTTAGTCCTGTGGTATCATTCAATCTGGAAAAGTGAATAAGATTTTTTTATTTCCTTTATGAGTTTTAGATTGCCATTTTGTCAGCATTTTGATATAAAGGACTTGTTGATGGTGTGTTGCTCTTCTCCCTTGGCATACTAGGGGTTTGCTGGTGTCACTAGAAGTGCCACAGAATCTTCCATCATGTTTTCTCTATTGGGATTCTCTTGTGGTTTTGTAGTGAGAAAAGAGAAATGTGATTTCCAGCTGGTTCAGCAAACATCTTTAGAATGCCCATGTCTCACAGGTTACAAGCCTTCTAACCCAGTTGCTTTTATGAATTTTGTTTCTCTGTGGAGGTTTTCTCTGGACACAAAGTTTCCGTTCTGACCAGTCTGTGGAATCGGTAGTGCCGAGTTCTCTGAGGAGATCTTTGTTATAGGGGAGGATTGCTCGCCTAGAGCTTCCTATAGCTCATGGAGCAGATGTAGTTAAATGTCAAATCAATTTAAAGGCTTTCATTCCGGAATAACACAGTGTTCTGTTTAAAAATATGGTGTGTGTAAACAAAATATTTGTGTATTTATGAATTAAATGTTTTGGAAATGTTTTATATTGCTAAACATGTTGACACTTCAACACTTCTACCTGGTTTGGTATAAAATAAATGCTAAAAGATACATGTTTCTTAAGAAATAGAAATTTGACTTCAGCCTCTGATTGATTTTTCCTGTGTACTTGTTTGGAGAAGCTTTTCAAGTATAAGATCTGCTTGGTCTTTTCTAATGATATTTTGTATTGCTAGCATTTTTCTTTTTCCTTTATGATTAAGAAAACTGGTCTGAGTTATGTACTTCTTAAGATTTTGGCAGGTGGGGGTTGGGGTTTTTTTGACTTAGTTATATTTTGAGATGTAGGTATGGTCCTATTTACTAAAAGGAGGAAACATCTTTGCAAGAAAATATCTTGGAACTTAAAAAAAAAATCAATAACTTTAAAAAGTTTCAGAATTATTCTAAAGAATGTTTGGGGAAAATGGAATAAAGTTGATTTGTGACTTTATCACTAGTAAAGAGTCAATGTACTGTTTTCCTAGGGTGATTTTTGTTGTGGGTTTTTTTTTGTTTTGTGTTTGTTGCCTTTTTTTTTTTTTTTTTTTTTTTATTTTTTAGGGTTTTTTTTTGTTTTTTTTTTTAATTTGGTTGGGGATTTTTTGCGTGTTTGCTTTTGTTTTAAGTTGTCTTCCAAAATGTTTCAAGATATTGTAACAAATTGAGGGGGGAAAATCAAGTTTTCCTTGGGCCACTCTAAAATGCTCAGGTACAGAGGGGTTCCCTTGTTTTCAAAGAATGTCACTAATATGTGAGGAAATTGTATTGCCTTCTTTTTTCTCTGGTATTTCAGGTGGAATTTAATTAAGGAAATTTTTATTTGTCTACCAGTATCATACATGACATCAGTCTAGATCTGGGAATAGTTCTAGAAGCTGACTGTAGCCACTTAAATCCCGGGGTTTGGAATGTTTTATGGGCACTTGAGGACTTTATGTTTTTTCACCTTTGATTTATGTTCCTATAAAATAGAGTTTATGGTAAGGTCAACTTGAAATACAAACCAAAATACTGTCCAGGATCAGCTTCTTGATCCTGTGCAGCCTCCTGAGCTTAGTAAGAGAGTTCTTTTGGGGTGTTAACTCTCACCAGCACTTAGGTTACAGTCATCACCACAGGGTCACTGTGAGGGGGTCATTCCTTTCTTGGCATGGAAGAAGTGACCAGCAGAGTGAGGCTCACTGTGAGGGGAAAAGGAGGAAGAGATGAATAGAAGATGGCAGGCAGGACAAGAGCTGTGGCAACAGATACCCAGGTGTGCAAGTGAGTGAACTGGGAGAGGTGGGACACAAACACTCAGCTCATTGGAATGGGTGAAGCAAATGTAAAGGGGTGGCATAGAAGGGTTCCTAACTAAATGGTGTGACTGAGAAATTGCCAACTGTTGCTGAATCTATAAAACGTAGATGATTCTTTATCTTAAGTAGAATTAATGTAAGTATTTTAGGGCAGGGTTTTAATAGCTGTGGAGAGGAGCCTGTATTAGCTTTGTACCAGCACTGGTTTTGGGTTACAGTGAAGGGCTCAAGTTCTGTATTTCCTTCTTTTGCAATAGATTTATCATGGAATCATAGAACATTCTGTATTAGAAGGGACACATAAAGATGACTGGGTCCAGCTCCTGGCCCTGCACAGGGACCATTCCAATAACCATACCATATTTGAGGTTTATTCACTACTACCTTCTTGAAGCTGAGTAGGGCGATCTGAGTGCTTGAAGCCAGTTTTTGCAGACCTTTACACTTTAGGTTCTTTATCTGATCATGTGCTATCATATAATACTATGTCTGAAGTCGTTCTCTTATTGCAACTCCTCAGCCAGCTTTTGCCTAGTCAACCATCTGGTGAGGATATAAAATAAATTACTGTTCTTGTAGTCCTTCATCTTCTGATTTATTAAGAGGGTTTGTTTCATTTAGGTGTGCTGAGATGCTGACTAAATGCCAAGAATATTTCTGGGCCTGTGATAAAGCCCATGCAGAATGTATTTTTTCTCATTAACACAACTGGTATTCTTTGTGAATGAGACAGGACTCAATTAAAAAAAAAATCCAAGATGCTGGTTTCATTGACTGAGATGAAAGGTAAAATGAAATTTTTCTAGATTACAGAAGCTGACATTAAAAATATTTTTTTAATCTCAGTGGTTCTTTTTAGAGATCATGTATTGGCTTTACTTCTTGTTGCACTTTTTTTAGGACTTTTATTCTTTTGCTCTTGATCAGGCATATTTCATGTCACATTGCTTTGTAAAATGGTGTTTCTGCTACAGAACTTTTGTACATGGTAGATATCTAGGAGGAAAGGAGTCCTGCTAGTGATTCCTGGTTAGACAATCATTAGGGTTGGAAAAGACCTCCAAGATCCAACCTTTGACTGAACAGTGCCATGCCCACTAAACTTTATCATCAAATGTTGGAGTCTGTACTCAGTTCTGACCTTTGTATGACATTGATGTGTTGCAATCAGAAACAAATCCAGTATTCTCTCTTTAGTTTATTTGCCTGTAAAGTAATGCTCCTATTAGAAGTTCTTGTTAAAGTTGGGGAAAAATACTTAATATGCCAATACGTTTTTATAGTTGCTATTAAAAGATCTCAAAGTGCCTTACAAACACTTGGAGTTTATTTTCTATATGATATCAGGAATGTTCCAGCATTCCTGGAAATGGCTTGGTCTTGCAGAGCAGTTTAGCTGCTGTTGAACCTTCTTACTTTCACTTAAAAGTGCTTTGTATTTGAGGGGAGGAATATTTTGCATATTGTCTACGTTAATTGCCAGCACTCCAGATGCATCCAAGAGAATGAAGCTGTTAATATTCCATCTGATTTTTGAGAAGCATTTATTTCAGTAGAGCAGCAGGCTGGCAAGCATCATAGAAGTTGTTAAGAAAATGAGCTTAACTTGAGCAGTAGTGTTTAGCAGATTACTCATTGATGTTCCCAAAGATACACAAAACTGAAATGTGAATTCCTTTCGTGTGTTATCAGGTTTTTTAACATATGGTTGCTGTTGCATAGTGGTATTCTTAATACTCAGCTCCAGGAAAAACACAAGAATTTTTCCTGCCCTCTTCAACAACCAAAAAAATTACAATTTAGAAAGTTGTATGAAAAAAATTATGGGTGTGGAGACCCTTGGGGTTCAGGAAAGAGCTCCAGAGTAAAATGTCTAAAACACTTTGTGTTGTTCAGTGTTTTCTTATCTTAGTCACATATTTGACTCAGTATAATTGAAAACATTTATAAAATACTATAGCTGGACTATTTCTGTCCAATCAGATTGCAACACAACCAGAAACTTGGTGGACTTTTTTTTTTTGGTTGTGGTTCTTTTTCATCGTAGCAGTTCTTGCACATCAAACTAAGCAGCTATTAATGAAGGATACAACGTTTCTTTAATCACAATCCCTTTTCTGAAAAATCACTTTAAGATGACTTTTCCTGTTACCTAATTCAAGTCACATAATGTCTTAGCATTAAAAGTATATTTTGATTGGAGATCTTATTTGAAATCTTAAATTGTCTTTTTTTTGGCTCCACTACTTCCCTTGATACCTGTTGTCTTTGCAGCCTATGTTCAGAAACACCTTCAGTGAAATGAACCCAAGAGACAAATATTAACTCTTGTACTGCATACAATCCATTTTCACTACCTTGATAGTTTTAAATGTTGAAATCATTCATAGTTTCTTTAAAAAATATCCCAAACAACAAAAACCAACCCCCTGGTGTTTGCTTATATTGTATCCTGTGTACAGCTTCCAGGAAATGAATCAAGAGAGCTTATTTGCTTTACTGGTGGGCTTGTAGAGATTGGCATCCATCCTATAGAAAAGGATGCTCTAAGGCGTAGAGAATTCTTAGTTACTCTTTCAAGGGAATTAAAGAACTGCCTATTTAGTAGGTGCTCCTTTGAGTGAAAAGACAGCATTGCATCAGTCTTGATACAAATAAAACAGAAACAAAACTTTTTTGGTCTTGCTTATGGTCATGTGGGTGAAAAAAAGCAAAACAAACTAAGTCTTTAGAGCTCAAGAGCTCAACTGATTTGTGTCTCTTATAGTAGTGTAAGTAACACTTCCATTAAATTTTGTGACTTTTGGAAAATTTTCTGTTAGTTTACAGTTCATTTTTTGTAATTTCACTCAGTGAGAAGGCCTCTCTTGCTTGCTGCTAAGAAAAGAGATCTGTTGATCTCAGCCTGTGATGAAGGATACCATCTTTCTGGTTGGATAGGAGGGAAAGGAGCTCAGGCCTGGAAAGACAGAGTTGGGAATGAAAGGGAGGAGAATCTCTTGAAGTGTATGTAAGGAAGAAGGCTTGGCTGCTAGATATGCCTGAGGAGTGGGTGAGCAGGCTCGTGTAACTGGTTCAGTGAGATAATCTCAAGGCTTCTGTAAATATAAACTAGTGTTTTGTTGGCAGCTCAGTGTCCCTGGCTCTGTCACCTCTGTCCACACACACACCAAGAATTAGGAGAAAATTAGTTTTGAGCTCACATAGTTACCTTCTTCTTTCTGAGAACAAGACAGGTTTTTCAGAAGTCCCTGTCTGTGAGCAACACATCAGAAGGCTCTTGGGTTTGTTTTGAAGATGGGATGTTGAACAGAGACAAACCCAAATATAGCGAGCCAGGAAATTTAGGTGTATGGGTTCCAGTGTTGCTTTTGTTGGAATTTTACATATTAACACTTATTTACAGTCATTTGATAGAGACATGTAAACTAAGGAGTAGCAAATTCAGGTATGTTGTGTTGCTTCTGGGAATCCTAAAGTCTGTGATGTGGGAGAGACACACCCTAGGACCGCTTAAGGATGATACAGATAACAAATTCCTTAATCAGTGGCAGAGTAGCTTTTATGCTAAGGCACTTATGTTAGTCTATCACTTTCACGGAAAATGAGCTTGGGGTTTTTTGTGAGGAAGACATGATCTCTTTGATCGCCTGAGACAAGGGAACATCAAATTTTCCTTCATTTATCCAAGAGAACGCCATCAGTTATAATTTATTTGAGGAGGGGGTAGAAAATTCAGAATTTGCTGAAATACTGCAAGCCTTGTCGAAAACTACTTCCTTGTCACCAAGGAGAAACTTGTCTCAAGGCTCCCAATTATTCTTTTCAAGGGTGCTTTGGGTAGTCTCATAAATTATGTGTTTTCTTTATTTGATTTTTGTTCAAGAACTTGTGAATGTTTTTTCTCCTCAAGAGTAAAAGCAATAAAGAAGCAGTAATGAGGAGTGTTTTGCTTCTGACAATATCTGAGTCTTGTTTTCATGACTGACATTTTAGAATTAGCAGTTATATTGTCTCATTAACAAGTTTACTGTCAGCACCAAGTATCTTGTAGAATTATTAACTTCTGTGTCCATTCAGGCTCCTCCTTTGGTGCAGAATGGCTTGTTAGATTGTGAATGTTAATGATCTTCGCTTAATGGATGAATGGGTTTACAACTAAGTTCATTATTTTAGGAGTTCTTAGCTCTTATGGAAAACTTGCATAAGTACGGGTTTTTTCACCTGAGAATGTGTGGTCTGCATTTGGATCATGCATGGATTCTTCACGTATAAAATATTGTCCACTCCATGCAATTTGTATAACTACATCTGAATTTTTGCATGGACTGTACAGCTAGTAACTGCTAGCTTCATCTTTAGACCTCCGAAGTATAAACTTACAGTTTTGGGCAAACGTGTGTAGAATAATTTTCTTTCAAATTCAAAAATCTTATTTTCTGAACACACAATTTAAGGGGCTTGAATACATTGCTCCCAATTTCTCTGAATGTAAAAACAAACTAAACCTAAAATCAGGATTTACTCTGTGGATTTGCTGTGAGGAGTGGAAAGCTGTAAAATACTGCTTCGTATTTATGCTTAAAACTGTTTATTAGATGTATGAAGCTCAGTTTTTATTTTTATTACTTAAATACCAGAAGTATTTATTTAGTATGTTTCCTTGGTAAAGAACTCAGTAGGGTACAAAAGGTGTCACTTTTTTGAGCTCTACTCCCAAAATAAATTTTTCACATTTGAGTCTTTAGAAGGAGACAGTATTCACAGAAAATTACCAAAGCATTGTGCATTTCTTTATTTCTCTGTGTTCCTTAGGATTCATTTCCTCATGGTCAATTTTAAATACAAGTGCTGTTATTACCGTACTTGTTCAGGGCTTCTTTTGATTTGTGGAAAACATGTAACTCTTTTCTCTCAGCTGCTTTCCTGCCTCTTTCATGTTTCTTAATTGTGCAGGCACACTGTTCTCTTGGTGCCCCCAAAATACTTGTAGTATTTAAACTGATATTATTGATCATAACTTTTTGTCTCATGAAGATAAATAGGATGTTTCACACCTCCTAGGTTTCCATAATCTCAAGTGGTTCTGCTTCTTTTTTTTTTTCTTGGCTCCTAATTTTAAGTGACTTTTCCCACTTTCTTCCCAGTGCACCCACACTGCACCAAAGCACCTGAGGCATAAATTTTAGACTACAAAAACATTGCTAGGTTATTTCTATCTGTAAAGCTCCAATTAGAGATGTGTTTCACATCTTCAAAGAGTTCTCTGATAGTCTCATTGAACCAGTAGTTTATATAATTTATAAATCTGAATGATGTAAACTCACTATTAACATAGAAAGAATTTTTTCCATCATGCAGCGGCAGTTAAATGTGTGATTTGGGAATCAGGTCTGATGATTTAAAGGCTTTCCAGCAGTAATTCTTAAATGTCTGTATTATGCAGTGGAATGAAATCTGCAGTAGTTGCCCTTGGTAATACTCATGGATGCCTGTAACTGCACACATGCTGGTAGAGGTAGAGCTTTTTAGCTTGGGCAGGGCTCTGTGTGAGAATGAGTGTAGTGCTTCCTACCCAAGCTGATTCATGCAGCACTGTGTATGTATATCTATCTATCTATCTATCTCTATATACACGGTGCAAGGTCTTATGGACTAGGTAGAAGGAGCAGATAAGATTAATGTGTAAAGTAGTCGTGTGGTTTGTCTGTAAACTCTCTTTCTGCTAAATGTAGCCTGCACAAGTAACAGGACTCAAAGTTAGCAAATACGTTGAGTTTGTCATGCCCCAAACCACATGGAGTGGGTGGCTGTGCTATTTTGCAGTGCTGTTTGTCTGTTTGATCAGTACTTAGTTTTTTACCTCATCTATTTGTTTGTAACCCTCTCTGATCAAGTGAAGATTTGTAGTGTGCTATATACACGCTTCTGGTTTTGTTATGCAAGACAAATGATTCAGTGATCCTCGCAGAGACATTATTTTGTACTAATGCAGAATATAAAAAAAAAAGATTGAGTGGTAAAAAGTACAATTTTTTCCAGTAAAAGCCTGTTCTACATTATCAAATTCCTAAAAGACTTTGAGGAGCTAAGCAGATAATTTTGACTGTCACCTACTGCCTGAATCCAAAACCTGTTTGAAGATTTATCACAGTACAGAGGATGCACAGTTGCTGGGCTATGGGTAGAGCACTATGCATTCATATATCTAGGGGTTATGTGAGTGCATGTGTCTTTTCTACTTGTACAACAGGTTAAACATCTATCTAAAACCAGCCCAACTAAATTAGCTATCTTCCCATTTTTGATATGCTGAATGATGGAATTAATTTTTAATTTGTCTGTTCTTGTTTTTGTGAAAGATTGTGACAGTGATATGCAATGCTGAAGGGAGTCATGTTTCAGTTTCCTGTATTAAAAGTGCAGTGTTGTTTTGGCTTAAACCAGTGTAGAAATAGTGTTGGCAGAGTCAGTGACCTGTAACCTAGACCTACAGGGTACTGGGGCCCTTTGCTGTGCGGCAGTTCCTCTAGGCAGATCCTTTGACTGATGATGCTGTCAGGACTGAAATCCTGATGCAGTTATTCTCAGTAGGCCCTCAAGAGGCCAAGGACTCAGCTGCCACGTATCATCCAAGAAAAAATGTTTTGATGTATGGACAGCTTTCATATTTATATTTTCCTTCAAATGGGGCCTAGCTTCATGTACCTTCATAGTGCTCTCCCCTCTCTTTTTGTTTTTAATTTTTGTTTTTAATAAGAGGAAAAAAAGCCAGAATCAGAATACTGAACATTTACCATGTAGGAGATGAATAAGTGAAGATTTTTGATATTTTACTTGCTGCAACAAAAATGGTATTTGAATGTGTTGTCTACAAAGCAAAGTACTGAGAGTAGAAGAAAATCTTCATTGATTTACTTGGGAATGGCATAGGTATTAAAATTTGACTAGTTAATATCAGGTGATGTTTATTCCTAAACTGTTTTGTTTGTTTATTTTTCTTCCTGGCATCAGAATTGATAAATTAAAAGGCTTTAATAATTTGAAGTAATACAACTATTTACACTTTTCTCAGTTCATATGTATAGTTCCTGTAAATTATGATCTCATTATCTCTGTACACCAAGGAAATAATGTATCCTGGACGGTAAATCTCTAGCATAGTTGAAGATGGAAAAGAGATGGAAAAAAATGATCCTTTAAGTCTTACACAGACCATCTGAGTGAATGAACTCCTCTTCCTGGTTGTCTTGTCAGGTCTATAGACAGAAAAGCTTTCTTAACATGTTGGCATCAAGCAGGCATTCTTTTGGATAATATTCTTCTCTTTTCCTAATCTCACACATAGAGCCTTAACGTCTTGATTAAGTCTTGATTAAGTTTACCCAAGAAAAGGGTATACAAATCCTTTTCTTTTCTTTCTTTTTTTCCCCCCTTTTTGTTCTTTTTATTTTCTCCCCACTTCTTCTTTCCTTCCTTCAATAAATCCAACAAAATCCAGCCCTTCTGTAAGGAGATACTGTAGAAGATAAATAATTTGTGTTTTATAAGCAGAATCATATGCCATTCTGAGTAGGGGTAGGAGAGTGCTTGTGCAATCTGTGCCTTTTCATCTCTGCCAACAAATTTTGAAAAGTTGTTTATCGGCTTTTGAGGATGTGAACTGAATGTTAGAAAAGCAGTTTAGATCTCTGAAACTGTGGTTATTGTCACACCATGGAAGAAAATACCAGGGTAGATCTTAAACGTGGACTTTGGATTCTTACAGAAAACATAAGGGATTTTTTGTGTGCTTAGTTCTTGCCATGCTACATTTATTATTTTTTATATATTTACACTGCATTCCTTAAGGAGAGACAACCATGCAGCTTGTTAGCCATCTAGATCAAACAGACCTGTTGCCTACGCTAAAGGGAAGAAAATCTTGTTTTAACAAAATATGAGCTGGATTTTCACATGGAAATGGTGAAAATCTAAGCAATGGGAAAAGTTGTTAATAGCATCTGTCTCAAAAAAATGGAAGATACAGATCTTCCATTTCTTAAAGTCAGGTGTACTAATTATTCATGCAGGTTACATGGCAGTGTTGCAGGTAGCCTTTGGATTTATTGAGCCAGATGATGGATTAAAAAAATTATATCTTGAGCACTGTCAAATTCACCATGTACACTTTTGCTCGTGGTGGTCTGCCAGCCTGGATTTGAGGGTAGAACTAAAATTTCCTTTCTTTCCCACACAGCTCTAAACATATGTACACTTTGGAAAAACTACTAATTGACTTCTGATTCAGCTGATGAGCTGGATAGCAGTAATTGGATGTTCATCGTGTTGCAAATAGCAGTGTCCGTGGCACAGTTTTGAGTCTGCTCTTGCTGCCACTAATGAGCTGCTTAAAGAAACACCATGCAGGACTGTTTCTTCACACATCCTGCAGCAGCCTGCTGCAGTTCATACAGATGTACACACAGCCAAGCACAACTTGAGCGCTGTAACAGGGTATTTTCTCATTTGGAAGAATTTGCATTTGAATAGGTGATACAGAAATCAGGAAAAAAGGGGAAAACCCAGTTGAGGTTTATGATACAGAATGGCCAGCTCTTTCACCACTGCCTGCACGTTATTGTTCTCATGCTTCTGTGGGACCCTTCTGCTCTGTAGTGTTGTTACAAACTAGCTTGCAGTGCTGAAAAATGGTTAAAGAACTATTGTGCTTGCTCTTGCATTTATTCATGTTATATTTAATTTATTAGGATCTATTTATTAATGTAGCACATCATGATTCATACTACTTATGGAGGTAATCCTTCCTTGCTTTCCACCCACAAGCTCCTTGCTCTCAAAACTCTCCAGAACCAGTTATCAAAAAACCCCCACCCATCAAGTTTTAGTTTCTGCTAATGAAAGGTGTGATGGTTTCCATAACATATTTTTGCTACAGGCCTGTGATAAACACAATATAGTTGTCCAATTGCTTATGACTGACAATTAGCCTGGAAATTGTTATTATCATGGCATGCTACTTGGAAGTACACAAAAAACCATTTTGCATTATTTTGGAAATAATTTTTATTGTTGGAGAGTAGGTGTGGCATGTTAGTTCTTAATGGTGGTACAGTAGTTATTTCTTTGTTTTGTGACCTCCTTTAGAAAAATAATTATGAGGTAGTATGGGAGGATCACCTGGATAATTGTGTAGGAAAACTGGATAATCCCTTAGAGGCCACATGTATGTCCATGCTATCCAGAAGGAATTAAAAGTAGACCTGTTCCCTGTAAACAAGAGTGATCCCTCTTTTTTTCCTATCTGTAAAATTGCTCAGATTCATACTTTAGATAGTAATATGCTATTTAAATTACTTGTAATCTGTACAAACTGTGCTTCGGATTTCTTATCCTATCTGAAAGGAACAGCAAATATCAAATTGATGTTAAATATTCTAACAGTCATCTGAACATTGCAACAGACGTGGTATAAGTAAAGCTAATTAATTCAGCTTTGGGAAATGCTTCCTCAGTCAAATTGACAGTGTAACGATGCATAGTCTGGCTCACAGAATTGATTAAGTGGCCTTACTACTGCTTTAGGGGTTAAATATCACAACTAAGTTAGTACAATGAAACATGTGGCAAGAAGCCTCATGCAGATGAGAAAATTGGCCAACTGCTAACCTAAGAGAGCTCTTCATTCACAGAATGAATAAAGTTATTCAGATGGTTAGACTTACTGTTTTTCTTTTGTATGAAATTTGGCAGTAATTGGATTTACTCCCTCTCCCCCAAAATCTATATTTGTAATTGTTACTGCTGTAGCATCTTACTGCCAAATGTGCACTTGAAGTTTTTGCCACAACCATCTAAGCTTCAAGAGACTTATGCACAGCCACCTTTCCTTTGATGTGTGTGGTAAACTTGCTGCTCTTCAGCATTCTCAGCTTTTTATCTGTAGGTTTGAAAATATGTTGTTGATACCTGGGATGTGTATAATTTTTGGGCTGAGTGTCGAAGAAAAAGGTATACAGGAAAGGAAGAAAGTTTGGAAAGGTTTCTGAAAGTGATGCTTTCTTTGAAATTGAAATTAAGTTCTAATATTGGTCTAATACAATCTTAAAAGTATTTTAGCAAACAGTGAAACATCTGTAACTCCACACATGGTGGTGGTGATTTGAATCTCTCCATCTAAGCTTGCATAAGCCGGATGCAGCTAAGCTGAGCTATGGTTTCAACAGTAGAAGCAATTACGTTGAAGAGGTAGCAAGTTACTGCACTGTAGCTTTGGGTACTCTGCTGTTTTAATTCAGTGTTGGTCTGGGCTGCTATTGAAAGGAGTAGTCTTGTTTTTTCCCATTATGTCTTCCCAGTCTCCTATTTCTGCTCTTTTCTCTTCCTGTTGTTCTTTATTTTCTTTTCTTGGTAGGTCCACCTGGCCAAGCAATTGGAATTGACCTAGATTAAGGGACAGCTAGGCGAATAAAAAGCTAATTGCACGGTCTGAGTCAGAGGGTGGTGGTGAGGCATCCAGACTGTGTGTGGAGTCCCTTGGGAATCTCTCTGGGGACCTGTCTTTACCAGTGACTGGAGCAGGCAATGTGCTGCACTCCTATCATGTTTGCAGGTGACACAAGAAATGACCAGGTAGTGGCTGGAGGGAAGGGCTGGTATTCAGGGATTCCTAGAAAGCAGGAGGAGTGATATGTCCAGAACGTGAAGATGTTCAGTAGGGACAAATGCCAAGTCTTGCACCTGGGAAGGAAGAGCTCCTGGTAGGGATATAAGCTGGGGCTTGGGGCAGCAGCTCTGCAGGAAAGGCCCTGAGGCTGCTGGCAGACAACAACTCCCTGACAACGAAGGGAGTTGGCCCAGAGCATCCTGGGCAGTATCACCAGGCACATAGCCAGTAGATCAAGGCAAGAGATTATCCTCCCTTTGCATCACTTCGAGGGATATTGCATCCAGTTTTAGGTTCCTGACAAAGGAAAGTTGCTGATAAATTAAAACGTGTTCAGCAAAAACCACCATGATGGGCGGTTGCTCTTGTAGGAGAGTCAGCTGGAATTGAACTTGCTTGGCTTGGAGAAGAGGTGGACTCCCAGTGCCTTTGGGGAGGTGATAGACCAGAAGATGGAGTTGAACTCTTGGCGGTGACTAAATTGAAACGGGAGTGATTTGGATTAGATATGGGTAGAAGCTTTTCACCATTACTGGGTGATAGAGAGGTTATGTGGTCTTTTGTCTTCAGAGATTTTCGGTTGCTGAGTTAACGTGAGCTGATATCACAGCTGAGCCTACTTTGAAGAGCAGTTTGTGCTAGAGACCTCCTGAGGCCCCTTTCAGCCTGTTGGCCATGATTTTCGGTTGAATTTCCAGATTCAAACACTAGCTGGAAAGAATGCTGCCAGCATTTTGGTAGCAGTAGAACTTTGTCCTTTCTCTTAATACTGATGATTTACTCCTTCTTCCTGAAGACAGTCTCCAGTGTTTAAACTAATCTCTCTTACTCTCTGTTGCAGTGCACAAGGGGAGCACATGGGGGGTTATTTTGATTTACTTAAAGAAGACTAGTGTGTCTGAGGATTTTACCTTGTATGCTAGCTGATGGTTAACTATACAGTTGTTGGAGCTGCATTTAAACCTTTAAATGTCTTTCAGGACTTTTAAAATGTTATTTTAAAAGAATTTTTTATTAAATAGGAGTATTGTATTTTTAGAGACTTGCCCTCAGTTTATTTTTTTTTTATTTTAGTTGCAAAAACAAGCAATTCTTCCTCATAGCAAGCTTGACTCATCACATAACTATAAACAAAGACACTGTATACAAAGTTTAGGTGGCACGGACAGTTGTCTCTTCTTCTCAGGCTCACTAACACCACCATTTTCTAACAGTGAATCCCACAAATTAAGTGGAAGATGAAAAAAAGAGATTGTTCACCATGTTTTTAAAAGTGGTGATGCATAGGTAAAAAGAGTGAGGATTAGAGTTTCTTTCCAGTATCCATTGCTTGACTGAGTCAGTTAAGTCTCATTTACATCAGATGGGAAAGGGAAAGTTGCAGCACTGTCCCTGAAAGTATCACCAGATCACTCTGGTTTTCAGGATCACAGTAATTATTTACCATTGACAATTAGAAAGCCTACATATAATAAATAGACCACAAGTTTTAGAAGCTCACTGGGGATGCCTGCTTTTATTTACCAGGATTTTTCTTTTAAATAATGAAATATTTCTTGTAAACCAGGAAAAGTACTACAAAACAACATTATCTTAAATTTTGCCCAAAGCCTTAAGGGGATTGTGTAATTTTCAAAAAGTGATTGTATTAATGTTTGGAGTCATACCTAAGAGTTTCAAAATAATATTTAGCTGAGCAATTTTAAGTTGATTTTTTTTTGTCTCTCTAATCATAGAACAATGAGGTCTGTGTATGTCATCACCATATTGCTGCATAAAAATATTTGCTCACTCGGAGCTATTGCTTCTCTTCTCTTCCTGAGTGCTGAAATGTGCTTAGCTTGGTGCTACTTTATGATTTCCTGTAGGTACCTTCTATTTCACTCCTTTTGATAGAAATCATCTCTCCTTGGATGGCAAATGAAATTCACATGGGCTGTAAATCAAGTCAAAGATGTGACCAGATCTCTAAAAGTTCTGCAAGGTTGTTACCACTTTCCTTCTAATGAGTGTTGAGGCCTGATCATTGCAAAAACCTGCTTCAAAAGCAGCTCTCTGAAGGTTTCTTCAGATGCAGAATTCTTTGTGTTGCCATCAAGCAAATTCTTTATGCTATCCAGTTTCCTTTCCTGTTACAGGTATGTGTGACTGCTGACAAACTGGTACTTGTTTTACTAAATCCTACTGTTAGTATTGGTTTTATATTTAACGCAGAAGCAGGAAATTTTAAAATTATCCCGATAGTAAATTGTGTTGAGTGGATGGAACTGTTCTGTGTCTGGTCATGGTTCCTTCTACTTAGTACTGAGCTTGTCAGATCATCATGTGTAAAACATCTGTTTTATTTCTAAAAAAAAACAAGAGAAAAAGTTACATAGTTTCATGTTTAGGCTTGGAGTGTTTTAAGAGATAGGTCTAAGAGACATTTGGTTTCTGCTTCAGTCTCTTGGATCAATATTTTTGTGTCTTATGTAAGATTAGTGCAATTAATTCGATTCAAGGTGGTGGGTTTTCTTCTTAATTTTTAATTTGAATTCTTACTTGAGGAAGATATTGAGATGAGCATAGCTGTCTAAAGCCATTTTAAACTCTGGAATATCATCTCTGGCTTCCTGCAACCACTTCAGAATGGCCCATATTGATCTATGTTTTGTGCCTTATCTGCAGTCAGATGCTTTTTTATATGTTGACCAAACTTGTGTTTGGATGCCTAAATTACTTAGAAAAAACCCCAACACAAGGTAATTAGAAGAAATATTAATGCTTGAACTTGGAAATCAAAACGTAGCTTGTAATGGTCACTTACTGTAATAAACAGTTGTAGAAATTAATTGCTGGAAACATTGGTGTGCTTTAACCCCAACCAGCAATAAAACACCTCACAGATGTTGGCTCACTCCCCCAGGTGGGATGGCAGAGAGAATTGGAATTAACAAAAAAAGCAAAACAAGGAATTAATTCACTGCTTCCCACGGGCAGGCAGGTGTTCACCCATCCCCAGGACAGCTGGGATCTATTACACACAACAGTGAATTGGGAAGACAAAACTTCATCACTCCAAATGTCCCACTTCCCTCTTCTTTTCCCCAGCTTTATATGCTGATCTTGATGCCATATGGTGTGGGATATCCCCTGGGTCAGTTGGGGTCAGCTGTCCTGGCTGTGTCCCCTCCCAGCTCCTTGTGTCCCCCCAGCCTCCTCCTTGGGGGAGAGTTAGGAGGAGCAGAAAAGGCCTTGGCTGGGGGTGACCTCTGCTCAACAATAACAAAAACGTCCCTGTGTTATCAACACTGTTTCCAGCACAAATCCAAAACACAGCCCTATACTAGCTGCTGTGAAGAAAATTAACTCTGTCTCAGGCAAAACCAGCGCAAACATGAACCTTTTAACATTAATTTCTATTTTTAAAATTATGACTTGCCTAATTAAATGCTTTGCCTTGGCATAGATTTTTAAAAAGCTTTATTAATTGTCAGTATTATAGATGCCACAATAATTCTGAATTGAGTTATAGTCTGACTTGAACCTGCATGTGTGTCAGGTGAGGCTGTGGGTTGTCAGGTGAGACGGGCGAAATTCTTGTTTTCATTTTTGTTTTCTTGTTCTCTGTCTCCACAAAACATGCCAAAACAAGGAAGGGGATGGGGATGTCTACAGCAAGATAGACTTAAAAGTGGAATTGGGCTTGAAGAAGTTTCTTCTATCAGGGTGTGCTGTTATATCACTTTTATGAAAAGAACTGTTAGGAGTGGAATGAACTACACACAGGCATGATTAAAAAAAGTAGTAGTGTTGCATTTGGAGAGAACTGTGGTTGCTATGAGGGTGCAGGCAGGCTTCATTTTGAAATAGTGTCTGTAGGTTGGTTGTAAAAATGGTTATTATTAGTAGAGCGGGTGAGGTCCTCTGTTGTAGGTAGTTACGTGAAATACTATCTCATACTGAGGTTCTGTTGTTGAGTTTCTGAGAAATAGTTTGTAAACTACACTTGGTTTTGCAGGTGATGGATAATCTACCAGGTAGAAAGCTGCCAAATCTTAGAGAAGTTATTAAAGGGTCTGTGTTTTTGTATCCCTTATTCAGAGAGACTTTTTACCTTTTTTGGGATGCTAGAGGAAGTACAGATTCAAGTTCCACATGTCCCAAGAATCCACTAGGAAGGCAGATTTCAGCCATCAAGATCCCAGGATAGCTCTTTTGGAGAGCCTGCCATTGTGTGACACGTTAGCAAGTGCTGGGAACATTGCCCTTCAACTCTATATGTGACTCTTTCTAGTATCTGCTTTTATTTCTTCCTGTCTTGCTTAGAATAGATATAACTTTAAATCTTATTTAAATATGCAAATTTAATACACTTCATTTGTTGTCAGTATCTAAGAAGTTAATGGAATAATGGAAGACACTAGGCTTTTTCAGTTTTCTTTGACTGATTCTGCAGTCTTAGACTGCAATTACATGTAGTAAATTTCAGTTCATAGAAAGTGACTCCAACACTTCCATAAAAGTTTTAGTAGTAGTAATATTGGCAAGAGAAAGTCAAACCAAAAACTGGTCAGCAAGCCAGAGAAAAAAAACAGAGGAAAGAAGATGAAAAAAGAATGAGTAATGTTGACAGGATTGTTCTTAAACTGTGTGAAAGACATCAATGCGTAGTACAGTAGGAGAGGAGTATAATTTTTTTAAAGAGTTGAAGTAGAAGTGTATAATTCAAAATACTTAACATTCTGTCAAGTTACATAAACTATAGTCTTGTTAAACTCATCTTTTCTTCGAAATACTAAAGGAGGTTGCTAAGGGGTGGGGGGGATGTCAAACGAAATGGTTGCAATGATGTTATGCAACAGAGTTAATTTCGACCTACGCTCTGCTTCTCTGCAGAAGAAGTTGAAGAAGAGTCTGAAACTACAATTGAGGTTGATTTGACTGATAAACAGAAACATCAGTTGAAGCACAGAGAGCTTTTCCTTTCTCGCCAGTATGAGTCCCTACCAGCAACGCATATCAGGTAAGAAGTAGTAAATGCAATTTATCTGTGTGTTCTGCTGGGTAGATTGCCTGCCAGTATGCAAACCTCCCATCTGCTTGAATGCTTCAGCCTTGCAAAAGGGTGTCATTGATCTTGGCTGAGTTGGGCCAGGTTGTCCCATGAACTGCTTTGGAAGCGCCTTTGTTTTTTCCTTCTGTTACTTGATGTTTGAGCCTTAGAAGGGACAAGAGTCTCAGAGCTCTAGCTTACCAATTAGAGAATTGGTTGGTAATTTGGTGGAAAGTCAGTCTGTTGCTACTTTGGAAGAGCTAATTTTTTTTATTCATTGTGCTGGCCAAGGGAACCTTGACCATTTTGTCTGGCCAGGAAAACAGCAGAGGGGTTTGGAAAGGAGGCGGTGACTCAGTGGTCAGATCTGCAGTTTAGGGCTGCAAGAATGTAAAGTTAAAATTGCCCCAACTTCAGTAAATGTGAAGAAGTCATTACTGAGTTTGGCTAAATGTTGCAGAAGCATTTCAAGTATTCTTTTAAATTGCCTTTATTGCTAATGTAGGAAGAAGCTTGTTAAAGCTCAAAAAGTGTTTGTTGGTTTCTTTCTGTAAATGACGTAGGTGCTCATGTCATCTTCTATTTAGCAGTCAAGAAAACTTTTTTTTGTGTTGGAATGAGTGGATGATGAATCTAGAAATGGAAAAGAAACAGCACAGTGACAGGGGGAATCTAGTTTAGTGTGAAACCATGCATTCTTACATTGCATTCTTAAGGAATTTTCATTTTCTCATTGCATCCAGCTGCCCCCAGCTATTTCAGTCTAGAAGCTACCAAAAAGAAAGTATATATTGTCCAACAAGTGAAACACATTGTATGTGCATATTTATTTTCTCTCTTACTGGCAAATCACATAATCACGGAATATTCTATGTTGGAATGGACCCACAACCATCACTGAGTCCAGCTCCTGGCCCTGCACAGGACCATCCCCAAGAGTCACACCAGATGTCTGAGAGTGTTGTCCAAACACTTCTTGAGCTCTGTCCAGCTTGGTGCTGTGACCACTTCCCTGGGGAGCCTGTTCAGTGCCCAAACACCCTCTGGGTGAAGAACCTTTTCCTGATATCCAACTAAATTCCCCCTGGCAAAACTTCAGGCCACTCCCTCAGGTCCTGTCACTGGTAACCACAGAGAAGAGATGTTGCTTATCTCTCTCGCTGACAGCATAAAAACTGGAAGTTGGAAATTTTTGTATTAATTTCCTGTGCTTGATTCAGCTACTTGTTCTGACTTTGAGAAAGTCATTTAACTGTCAATTTTCTGCTGCTCCAACTATAGCATGAAGATAATAATCCTGTGCAGTTTCTTTTACTTACTTTGACATTTAGATATTGAAATAAGGTATTCTCCTTGCAGAGGGAAAATTACATAGAAGAAGTATTGTAAATGTCTTCTCACCTCACAACTCAGGGAGCAAATACAATAGAGGTTCTCCAGTGCACAGTTCACAAAGAAGGCAGAAAAACACGTGGATTCATAGTATATGCCACACAGCACAGCAGGCAAAAGCAGAGTGATGACTTGCATCTACTTTTCAGAACAGACTAATGTTGTAGGACTGTGCTGTCACGTGTTACTAAGACCTTTACCAGAAAAATTCTGGAACAAGCTTGGTGTAGACTAATGACGTTTCAACAACCTTTACTCTGTTTTAAAAAGAAACAAGAAGGCAAATACAATATAAAATATTCCTTATTTAGCTTTTTAACTTACTAGTGTTCACATTCTATGAATATCAGTAGTTTTCTTAACTTTTATTAATTACCTTGTCCTGTAAAGATAGAAGAAATATTGACAAGGTGCTATTCCTCTAGCTTTCCTCCATCATTTTTCACTCCAGAATACTCAAGGATGCAGATATCATAGCCTCTCTGGGTGGCTGTTTTGGTGTTTGATGACTGTTGTGGTGATTTTTTTTCCCTGTCATCTGTTTGAGATTTCACTTATTGAAACTTAGTGTCTACTACCTTGTATCCTATCACTGTGCTTCTCCAAAAGGAGCCTGGCTCCATCTTAGTTATCTATCTTTTCACTAGCTGATTGAACAAAGCAGTAGAATTTCTTCCTTTAGTTGTCACACCTTAAGAGTGAACAAATCCAGTTTAATATCATCTGCAGACTTGTTGAAAGTGTATTAAGGTTAATTAAGATATTAAACTGCCTGTCCCAGGGTCAGTAACTGGGGAATGCTCCCAGTAACCAGGTGCCAGGTGGACTTTGTATCACTCATCACAGCCTTTTCAGTCTGGTGTTTTTTTCCATGCTTATTGTCTACTTATCTAGTCCATATGTTTCCAATCTGCTTGAAGGACACTGGAACACTGCAGACCTTGCTCAAGTCAGGTTCAATGACATTCTTTGCTGTCACTGGTCTACCAAGCCAATTGCCTCCATATAGAAAGCAAGGGGATATTTGTGCAGTAAAAGCCAGGGTAGCTCCATGATGTGGGCCTTTGCTCTAAGCACCTGCAGTTTAGCCCTTAGATAGGAAAAACCACATTTACAGGAGTAAATGGTGCAGTGGTATGGAGTAGAGATTGGAGGTTGGAGATCAGTTCTCTCAAGAGTAAGAACACAAAAACTCAACCCCTCTGGAAGGAACAGGAAAAAGTTTAAGTTGATTTTAAGAGAATGGGGGAGGTTTTTGACAGCTACAGATCTTGAACTTTTCCTGACATCTTCAGCCAAGAAAAGTATGAGTGTAATTGCTTTTTTGTTGTCATTTAAGGAATAAAACAATTTTACCTAGTATGTTTTTATTTAGTTTTTACTAATAAGGTTTTACTACTTTTGTTTTGTCTTTCTTTTCTTAACTTTACCCTTTTTACATTTTTCAAACTTAATGGCAGAGGAAATTACTCCTCCTCCCCTCTGAAAAATCCTATCACTTAGGTTACTTTTGTTCTAGTTCACAATTCCAAGTACAGTGATGTCTCATTTATACACCTGTTGCTGTTACTTCATAGTTGAATTATCTTGCAGTTATTTCAGTCAGTTAGATTTCTTTGATGTGCATATCTAATTCTGAAGCTCTTTGGTCTGCAACTGTGGGTGGGTTTTGAATAATTCTGATGTAATTTATTTGCTCTTGTATTAGTGAAATACAATTTCATTCCTTTTTCTCATATTTTTATTTTGCTGTATATACATTATGTGTAACTGTTATTTTATGAAATTTCTTTTGTTAGAAATGATGGCGTTTTTTAGACTTCATCTTGTCTCCCCTTTGAATTAGGTGTCACTATGCCATTTCAGTAGCTTTAGGGAGCAGTGTAAGTTTTGGCATAAAAAGCCAAAGAGTCAGATTTAGAAAAGAATTAGAAGTGGGTAGTGTAGTAGTCATCAAACGTGGCAGTGCTGCCTTGTGGGCAGAGTTCTTACAGTGGGATGTATTTGAGAAGGTGGAGTTTCCTAGCTGGGTGCAGGACCGTTCTGGAGTCCTGGCGTGTGGCACAGCACAGGTCATGCATCAGCCTGGGGATCAAAGACAAGGCTTGTTACCTTCGTGCCCACTTGTCAAGTTACAAGTGAAATTATTGCCTCCCCTGGCTGCTCAAATGTGTGCACTCAGTAACACCCCTCCAGTGGATTATCTCCTTCCTTCCTAATCCCTGCCTGTTACAGATGTGCTTTTGCCAGGCTCTGTAATCCCACACGTCCTTGTCACAGTTGTCCTGCCAGCCGGTCTCCCCGAGCCACTCTCCTTCATTAATGTCACGCAGTGAATGCACCCAGCATTGGTGCAGCTCCTGTAAGCAGTGCCATCCCAGACAAGGGGCTATGTTGAGCCAGTGCTGTGTACTTGGGGTTTCAGAGGCTTGAGCATTACCAAATACAGCATTTTGGGAAGGTACGAAAAGTTATGGGGTCAAGAATGGTGAAAGTTGTCAGAAAGTTGGAATTGTTTGCCAGTGTTGCAAAATTCACCATAAAACTTATCATGTGATGAAAGTGGGTCCTTGTATAAAAATCTGCAAATGGTTATCCTGTTGGAAATGCACTGGGTTATCTGAATTGTGGTTTGGGCTTTAAATTTATTTTTCATTCTGTTGCTCTCAAGAGTTCATAGGTATTAAACAGGTTTAGATTGTTGTAAGATATTGCATTAGCTTCTAAGTTCATTTGTAATTACTCTAAAGTTTAATATTTCTTATGAATCATGTAGAAAAATTTATTTATACATCAAGGTTCATGTTACCATTTCAATATCTTTGCTTATTTCTTGTTTGCCTATATGGTGTTTCAGTCTTGAGGTTGTGGGTTTTTTTTATGTAAGATGGTGATGATGATTGTGTTTTAAGTGTTTGGAAAGCATACATAAGCCAAGCATTCTCAGATGTCATAATATAAGCAGGTGTGAATCTTTTGGGCTGCTTTATGCTGCAATAACAACCTCCACCCGATTCAGGAAAAAAAAAAATCTTTTTCTTACATTTCATTTTACATGTGTAGGATATCTCTGCATTATGTAGATGTTTGTCATTATGGGGTTTGTTCAAAAAACTATAGTAAATTTACACCCTGGTCTTCAATGGGGAGTATTTATTCAATCTGCAATTGGATAAACTGTTTCTTACACTTTTTAGAGGATCAAAGTTGTTGCTTGGCATACACAGCAAATTCAAGTTTTCTATGCACCTGTGGCCTTTAACTCAGAAAAACTTTCTGAGCTCTGTATCTGAAATCTTCTTGCACATACCCTTTATTTTTAAAACTGATAAACAAAACACAAAACCAAGAAAATAACCCTCCAAACTATCTTAAGACGGTCTTGGCTTGGTTTATTACTTCTGTTCCAACAGAGAACGGACTTAATGAGCCTTTTAAAAATGGTGATTGCATAAGATAATTTTATTAAAAGATGATTAATATGATTGGGGAGAATGTGAGTATTTTTGCAGAATGCTTGTGCATGTATGACATTAAAGATCATCCAAATAGTCAGATCATGAGGAGAGTTCTTCAATTTTTATTAAGAAATTTGGACCTTCTGCATATTTTTACATGTTAAGCATACAAAAAAGTGTACTTGACAAGTAGGCATGAAGTATCAGTCTATAAAGATCTTGGTTTCCCTCTTTTGACATTATTCTGATCAGTAATGCAGTCCAGAAGACAGTGTTAATTTTTTTTCAGTTTGGTGTTTTGTTTATTTTAATTGTTTGGTGATGGTGGTTTTGTGTTATTTTGGTGGTTGTGTTTATGGTTGTTTTTAAATAGTACCCTTGCTCTTGGGTAGACTAAAGGAACTTTGATTGCTACCACTGTAGCACTTTGTAGACACAGCAGAAAAAGTAGCTCAGGAACGTGCAGTTTATAAGAACATGCCATGCTTACAAACTGTGACAGTGTGATACTTTTTAGATGTGTTATAAATGACTCGGTTGTTTGAAGTATCAGTATTAGTGAGTCCTGTTGAGATCATGAAGAAGAAAGAACAGAAAAAAAGAAGTTATGTTGTTAAAACTAAGGTGTAGAGAAATACTTTTTTTCTAAGTGTGGGATTCCTTCACTCAAAACACAACAAATGGTCTGAAGCTCAAGACAGATACAGCAGGTCATTTTATAGTGTCGCTTTCCAAGACAGGGCACTTTAGAATTTAGTGGTATTACCTCAGGGTTTCTAGTTTTGGCATTCCTGGCAAACTAGAAGTTTCTGCATACAGGGTGTGTGGGTATATATACAAAATATAGCTACTTTTTAAAAGCTTACTATGAGCCTTTTATAAGCCTGGTTATCTTCTGGCATAAATCAAACTGGATAAGGACTGAATTTTTTTACATAGACGTGTGCTTACCTGCTCATTTGGATTGTTAAGCAAGGTATTCTTCCCTTCTGGATTGAGTTTATTTGGAGCAAAGGGACTTTTGAAGCATGTCTGATTTTTTTCTTTTTTTTTTTTTCTTTTCCAATACACTTCAAAATATTCTTATTTGAATTAAAATGAAAATTCTGTTCAGGACAGACTCCTGTTTTCATATGTGGTCAATAGCCAGTACTAGTGACAGTGTAAGAAAAGGTGTATTCAGCAGTGGAAAATTGTCACTTAAATATCTGAAAATCAGTACATATTTCCCTGTAGTGACATAATTACAAAATAGGAGTCTTTCATATGGTGCAAAACTTTTATGTTCAGTTGCATGGGGTGATGTGCGTTGCTTCTGAGCTGGGCAACTTGTAATGGACGTGATGATCTTAAAGGCATTTTCCAACCTAAATGGTTTCAGGATTGCATGAAAAATCATTCCTAACCAGACTCCTGTGGTTTTGTTCAGTTCATGTGCATCACTGCTGCTGTGCTAAAAGGCAACAATTTTTACTTTTTAGTATGAATTAGTCCCTAGAGAAAAAATATCAATGACTTGAGTTTGCAACGATGCAGATTCCAGTTTACAGAAAGTACATCTACAGTTACGCTTGTTTTGAGATATCAGAATATGTAGTTTTCCTGTGGCTGCATTGAGAAAATATTTACCTTTTAATTACTTTTAAATCCATGTCAGCTGGGCATGATTGCTCTGTAAATGTTACCAATTTCAAGTGCTCAAAATTAGCACTCCAGCTCTAATTAAAATTAAAACTGAATTTTTTGACTAAAAGCCACACTCAGTATAAAAATCCTGGGGCATACAAATGATTTATGCATGTGTTCAGATGCCAGGCATTTACTAGTTCATTTAGACGTGCATAAATCAGTTTGCTCTGCATTCTGTTTTTAATTTTATTTGATCAAGCATGTATTAATCAGATAATACCCAGTTTATTTATTTATCTTTTGGCTGCTGATGCACAATCTTTTACTCTTTAGAAGATTGGTATTATTTTGTCAAAGGCACAAATCCCAATAGTAGTCACCTATCAAATGTTTTTTTTGTTATTTGGGTTTTCTTCCTCACGTTTGAGATGGCTCTGTAAATGAACAGAGACAAACGATTCAATTCATGATGAATCAATACAATGCAGAATTTTTTTGTCAATTCCAGAAATTGATTATTGACTATTTTAAAAATCAAAATGTAGTTAGGGATCTATTACAGGTTTAAATCACTATGATGATGTTTTTATTTTGCTCCCCAGTTAATCTCTTTGCAGTCTTGAGAACTTGAAATTTGCTATAAAGACATTGGTATGTGTCTGTCAGCACCATTCCGTGCCCCTTAAACTGTGCTTCAAAGTAAAATACCCAAGTACTCTTAGTATTGGCTTGCAGTGACTGGGGAATCAATTTCATATAATTAGCAGAAGCTCTTTGGACTCCACAGTTCCCACTCTGTGGTTTGGTGATCATCATTGCAATTTAGGCTGCTTGTAAGGGATCGAGGCTTGGCTTAAGTGGATATTTGATTGGAAATCTTCTAAACACTTTCTCATTTAAGACAGTTCAGGAAAAAAAATGTTATTTCAGGTACCTCTCTCCTTTACTCAATATCTGTACCTTTCCCCCCTCTTTTCTCCCTTTATGCTGGATATGAGAAGGATTACTCCTGAGTTCTACTCCTGCACCTGCTCATTTCTACCCCTCTTCATTATGCACCTTCATTTTAGTTTAATCTCTGATTGTCACTGAAATAACAGCATATGTTCAAATCAAATCAGATTTTTCTCACAAGCATAATATTTCCTAATATTCTTTCCTGTTATTTTATTCTCAGACTGTCTAGCTAGTGACTCATGCTTCTGTGTTCCAAATGTCTACCAAGACACTAACATTTCTTGATGCAGATCAACAAGATACAATTGGTATATATCTGTACAACATTATCCAACATAATTCTGTCATATTCAGGAGGGCAATTAATGATTGTTATTTCCAAGTCTCTGGGGTTATGCCTGCATGTGTTTTTTTCTTTCTGCAACTTGTATCTGAATTAGCAATGCATTTAAAATTTCATTGACATAGTGCGAACCCAGAGCAATGAGTTCTGAGAGTTCTAGCACTGCATCATTTTCACCTAGGCTGCATCTTCATTCCAATAGGAGATTTTGTTGGCCTGGTACCAAACCCATGGTTGCCTTTTCTGCTCCTATCGTTCACACTGGTTAACAGGCAGCAGGTGTTTTGTTTCTTGTCATTTTTTTCTGTAATTTTTATTTTTTTATGCATACCTCCTGTTCCAAGAAATCCTTATTTAAAAAAAAAACTGTATCTCATGGGCTGTCTTACTCATCTGGTGAAGACATGAAGAAATAGCTTGCAAGAACAGCAGAATAGAAATTGTAGAGGCTTCCACTGGTTTAAAAGTTAGGGATATGCTGAAACCACCAGGGCCTGTTAAAGATGAAGTCGCAGTTGATTTTAATAGTTTTAAAATAAAAGTGGTTGCATCAGCTTTTTAAAAATTTTGGTAGAGATTTTAATCTATATTTTTGATTACTTTGAGAAAAAACTCATAAAGAACAATTACCCAGACAGTGCAAGCAAGAAGGCATTTAAGTGTATCTTCTGGGCAATTTGGTGTTTTGCTCTAGGTTGTTTAACCAGACTATATTGAAACCTTTTCGGAACATCATCTAGTATAATAACCTTGGTACAACTTTTTTTATGCTACTTAAATTCTTGAGCTGGTTATCATCATCTTTTGCCTTCATTGTAACAGATTAGTAAGGGCAGTCTCGTCCTCTCATCTAAATATTGATTGTTGTCGCAATCTTGTCTAAAGTATATTCCCACATGTTTTTCATTCCTCTATTGTGTCTCACTGAAATATGGTCCGTTTTTGTCTTTAGATTTCAAGATCTCTTAGGTCTTAGCTTGCTCTCTGTGACATCTCTCTGTTAGGACTGGCATGGTAACTGACATCTCACGTAAAATGTTGATTTTCATTAGCTCCGTATTGAATTGTCCAAGACAGTCTGACCCACGAGTGTCTCACAAAGCTGTCATTTATTTTTTCGAATTTAGTTCTCCTTTTCTTTCTTCCACAGTAAACAGCCCCCTACCCATCCGATGAAAAATAGTTTCCTAAAACAGGGAGGGGAGGAAAACAAATCCTTATGTTCCCCACAATGAGAGTTCTACCTGACATGATGACTAGTATTTCTTACCATTTCCTTTTAATCCTCATTAGTGTCTCTGTGCTTTGAGGTTTCAGCTGTAGATGGTTAGAGGTTGGGTTTTGGGACTGTATGGTCCTAGCTTTCTGCTGTTGAAGAAATCCTTTCCTACAAAATCATGAAGGCACTTTTTCTAAAGTATTATTTTTGTGGAGAGAGTGTGGATCTCATTTCTATATTGTAACAGAAGGGCTTCCCTGAGGTATGGGAGTAGGTTGTAGGCTCGGAGGAATAGCTTGTCAGGCATCCCTTAGCTGATGGGTGTGAATGATCAGCAATTGTCAACCCACTGGTGAAGTCACCTGGGACATCCAAAGAAATTTACAAGCAGACAAAAGCTTCTAACAAATGAGAGTGAAGGAAGTTGTAGCATGTGAAAAGAGCTTTCACAGGATTAATGCTTTAAAGGGAAAAGTTATGAGTTGTGGCTCTGGTTACTGGGACAGGAGAAGAAATTGAATCCTAAGTGGTTTATATGATAGAAGCTGGCAAATACCATAAGCATATATGTATAGCCGAGTTTTATTGTCTCCTTTTACTGCAAGTCCTCTAAATTACTTTTTGTTTCTGGCTGATTTAATAATATAATAAGTTTTGTTGGCATTGTTGTCAGCTCAATGGAACAACTCTTTATTTGTGACCAGTTTAAATATGAAGTACATCTAAGAGCAGAAAGGATTCTGAAGGCACAACTTAATCTCATCAAAATTAAATTGTAATGAAGACATAAAAACTAACTTACTTTTTTGTTTACTGTTATTTATGCATTGCTGAGGTTGCTGAAACTTTCCCTCAACATTCCTACTAGATAAATTTTGCTTAATTCTGTAGGAAGTAAAACCAATTATTTGGAATATTTTTAATTTGAGAAAAGGGTCAAAACCAAATATGTCATCTTAACATCGAGACCTTCTGATGCTGTTAACTAATAATTCACCTTGATACCCGTTAAGTCAAGAATGCTGCTTGTTGGAGGAATACAGCTGAAATCAGACAGAGTAATGTAAGAGGAAGAAGGTTTAATATGTGAAAAAATAGTAGACAACTCTGGTTGTTTATTTAATTCTGTTTATTTAATTATTTTTTTAAAGCTGGGCAATTCTTTGTAATTTTACCTTAGTTTTGGTCAGTTTAGTGAGACATTTCAGGCAGGAGACTCTGATAGAACAATGAAACTGTGGCATTGTATGCCACCAGTCTAAATAATACTCAAAATGCACAGACAGTAGGATGTATGAAAGAAGAGAGTTTAATTTTATTTTGGTGTGTAACTGATTTCATAATCTGGTAAATGCGGCATATACTCTCTTTCATTTGTTTTCGTAGGTAGCTAGCTCCCCCTTTCTTTTCTCTGTCTAGTTTAGAACAGTCAGGTTTTATCCTGTTATATTGATTATTTATTTGATATAGCTCTTTCTGTCCCAATTATCTGAAATTATTTAAAAACATTAGGGAATGAAGCTCCAGAACACTGTAAGGAAGGAAAATATTATTTTTAAATCCAGAGAGGCTATGGGTTTTCAGATACATCCCTTAAAGAAATAACCCCCAAGTTGCGTTGTAGTATGGCTTAGATGACATTAACTTTTTCTCCGGGGCATTTTGATTATTAGTATTGAAGAAAGGGTGAAAAGTGCAGTGGTGGTAGGAGAATATTTAGGGGCATATTACTGCAAATCAATATTCAGTTAAGTTATTTCCTTGACATCCATGACTGAGGGGTGCCGGAGACAATACAATGAACTAGATACTTGGTTCATCCCAGCAGAGCATTTGCAGCTAGACAGAGAAGCTTTTCCTCTGATGGGAAAGAAAGAGAGGAGTTATATAAACAGTAGGCTTTGATGAATTTGGTAAAGATTCTGAATCACTTACATTATGTATTGCAGGTTTCTAGATTACAGAAATGGTTAACTGTAATATAGAGAGTCAAAATTAGAAAAAAATCTGTGATTTACCTGTTTTCAAATGTGAGTTTTGTTGTTGTTTTATTTTAATTTTTGTTTTAGTGTCTACTGTAGATCTAGTGCTGTCTTTGAGACATAAGTCCATGCATGTGAGAGGTCATATATGCATACAAAATATTACCTCTGTGTGACTCCAGCTGTTAGATGGTTAAAGTGCTGTACAAAGAAATGTAGCATCAAACAGAAATTCACTCACTTAGAAGACATGCTGCAGGGACTAATCTTGTGTCTTAATGAAATAAAATGAATTTTTTAACGGACCAGCAATAAAAGATGAGGTCGGTCAATAAATACTCTGGCAGTCACGATGGCAGTGAAGCAATGATGCCTCTGTGGTAATTGGA
The DNA here is from genome assembly GCA_013397915.1 of Daphoenositta chrysoptera. NCBI lineage: Eukaryota > Metazoa > Chordata > Aves > Passeriformes > Daphoenositta > Daphoenositta chrysoptera. The sequence goes on along the minus strand of VZRO01004973.1, from coordinate 1,053,099 downwards.
GTTAAATCAGGGCAGGCTGCAGTGGAGAGAGAGCATACTAGAGCTCTATGGAATAGAGGCAGACTGGAAAGGTAAACTCCTGGTTAGCCTTTTACACTAAAAAAAACCCGAATCAAATACTAAAATAAAGTTGGAAAACTGACTTCATGCTACAACGTAATTTATTTTTAGAAGTGAAGGCTCTGGAATTATCAAGGCCAAAGGTTTCAAAAACATCATCAAAGAAATGGGGTATCAGAAGGTTTCTTACTTCTCCACTGCAGGAGGCTTTTCCTCTGCTGTTTTGTATTGTGCTCAGACTTTTCTTCCTCCTCTTCCCTCCTTTTCTCTTTGGTGGTGTGGTTCTCCTGATAGGTATGACAATGAAGAGAAATTCAGGAGGAAATGTGTGGCTTACACGCCTTTCCCAGGATGTGCAGTGGCAATGAATAAGACATTAGCTGGGTATGTTCACTTAATGATCAGCCATTAGCAATCGGCTTCTAATGCCTCTGGTTGAGCTTAGAGTCGGCATTGCCTGACTCCAACGACAGGTTTTTACAATACCCATTTTGGTGTTACCTTAAAATCAAATGGTGTCTGCAAACAATTACTCTATTTATTTGTATTCTGGTCTGTTCTGCGAGGGAAGGTGGGAGATGGGTGTTGTGGGCATAGTTCCTCTAACTGGATGTATAAGGGCACAGGAACCTCCTGGCAAATACCAACTAAACTGAGGAAAATTTAGGTGCATGAAATACAAGGTGCTGTATGTAAGGTGCTAATAAATATATCTTCATATATATGTACACATACATACATATATATATATATAATGGTAGTTCAGTTGTAAATGATAACATAAAAATGTGAGTTGTTAGCAAGATGATTCAGCACACTTAACATTTTTCATCCACATCCATGGGTGTTTCTTTAAAATATCATTTGTTAAAAATAATTCTGCAGGTTATTTGCAGAGAAGCTGGAGACAGAGGAATTTGAGGCAAGGCAATGCTGGGGGAGATGAGGATGAGAAGGGGATGGAGGTGGTGGGGTAGAACTCCCATTGCATTGACTGCTTGTGTTCTACATGGGCAGGTCTGTACCACTACTGAGCAACAGGAGCCTGCACAGTTATGTGATCGTTAGCACTTTAATGTGGGCATAGCAGAAACTGATAGAATTCCATGAGTCATTACTAAAAATAATTCCATTCAAATGAGAAAAGTGCTTTGTTTGTACAGCCTTAAAGGTAAAACCCTATATTCTTTCTAGTTTGGATTATTTGTTTTCAAATTATACACTGAACTTTTTGGAGATAAGTCACTTGGGGGTGATGTTTCTTTAATCCAGGACTTTTTATTAATTGCATGTGTATTTATTGTTTGCCATTGTACCTCTTCTCTTTCTTTGCTTCTCTGTTACTGAAACTATATCCCAGTTTGGTGGAATTCCAATGCTTGGGTCAGTACAGCCATTTATTTTGTTACTTTGATGTTAATGTTGGTATTTTTAAAGTATGGCAATATTCATTTTTATATTTTATAATATTTTTTTTAGTGTAGAAGTTTAAAGCATATCTAGATTGTTTTCTTGTACAAAACTTTTTATTTGAAATTTGAACTTTTTACTAAGTAACTGTTCTTCCTTGTCTTTGTGTAGGGGAAAATGCAGTGTTGCACTTCTGAATGAGACAGAATCTGTGCTGTCATACCTGGAGAAAGAGGTAATTGTGATTTCTATTCAAGTAAATATTGGGATGGGTTTATTTTTCTTTTACAGCTGTATTTTTAAAAAATGGACAAACAATTCTTTGAAGATCTTTTTTTGAATGACAGTGTAGAAAAATTATGTTGTTCAAAACACTGATTTTAAAATCTTATTGGATAAAAACTTAATTGACACTCTTAAATGATAGGTTTATTATGAATATGTTTGTATTTAGAAAAATAATTAATTTGGAGTAATTCAATGTGGCATCTTACAGAAGAAAATATGGAGATGTTTTCCTGTAGTGGATACTGAAGGGAGAATTCACATCGTGCTTTTTTTTTCTTATTATTTTTTCCTTTTTTTTTCTTTTTCTTTTATTGTATGGAAAGTATCTCCTCACTTTCTTCTGGAAGGTACTTAGGATGCTTAGGTTTACCAGAGAGGAAGAAATTTCCCCAAGAATTTGAAAGATAACTGTATTGCAAAAGGCCTTCAAAATAAACATATTTTTCTTTAGAATGTCTTACTATAACATCAGGAAGAGAGTGTTTTCAAACTGAAATTAGCATGCCGTTATTTTTAAATTTCTACACCAAAGCGCTGATAATCAGTAAAAATATTTTCGAAAGCAGGACTTGGCCTATACTTATGTGACTGTACCACATTTGCCAATACTGTTTTAGTGTCTGAAAAGGGTTTATACAGACAGTGTTTTGTTTTTTGGGGACTAATTTATTATGGAAAGCCAGTATGGGAGGTGTTACAAGTTTGCAAACCTAATTTTAAAAATTATTATGCTGTTGCAAATGTCTCTTTTTTTTTTTTAGGATACTTTTTTTTATTCATTGGTGTATGATCCATCATTGAAAACGCTTTTAGCAGACAAGGGAGAAATCAGAGTGGGGCCTAGATATCAAGCAGATGTGCCAGACATGCTTGTGGAAGGTAAATATATGATCGTTGATTAGTGAAAATAAAAGTCCTCATATTGCATTGTTGCTCATGCTGACTTTCTGAACTAAACTAATACATAGAGTCAGACAAAGTAAGGTGGTAGGTCTGAGAAAATTTATGAACACTAGTAGATATTATGGAAAAAGAAAGGATACTTGAATAGCTGTTAAAAATATGTCCATTTCCAGTCTGTGCATAGGCATTCAATATTTGTTTATTTAGTTATATGGTCTGGTTAGTTATTTAATATAGGCTGCATTGAGAGAAGATGTTAAGGACCAACCCATTTTGTAAAATAATAGCACTGTTGTAAAACAAGTGAAAAATACATTTCTTCTTTCCCTTTGAAAACAAACAATGGAGAGAGAATGTATGTCTTTGTGTCTTCTTATTTTAAAATATTGTCTTTCTTTAAAGCCTCTTGTCTGTTTTGTAGCAGGATTGAAACAACTTTCTAGCCTTGGTATAGCTTTAAAATCACTGATATTTTAAAAATTTTATTTTATTTATTTATAATCTAGCACAACTACCTATGCCTTAGTCTTTTGCTACATAGAAACTATTCTTTTAAACAAAATTTCAAGTAAAATATTTATTTAATGTTTGGAAGACATTTAAGAAGTTTGAGTAGCTGTGTCTTGTTATATTTGCAATTGTATTTGCTCATTAAATTAAAAAAAAAAAAAAAGAAGTTTCCTCAGAGGTATCTAGATGTAGATACTATTTTCTAGAATCATGGTGTTAACTCTTTAAAAAGAAAAGATTATGTGAGAAGAACATCACTTTCAGTAAGTCCAAGGAGTTATGAATGCCCCAAATATATATATATTTGTAACCTTAAATGTTGTGTTTTCCATTCATCATGATGTGCTTTTTTTTTTTGCTGCTATACTTTTGCTTTTACACAAACCCGCCCATTATTTCTAATTTCTACAGAACTTATTTTATAAATGTATAAAACAAGAATAATTTGATTTCTTGGCAAGTGGCAGATTATTTTATGATGAATGTTGTTTCATAGATCACCTGCATTATTATTATGACTTTTCTTTTAATATGAGAAATAAGCTCTAGGAAGTCACTTCCAGGTTTGTTTACAAGGTGTACAGACGTGTTTCAGAACAGGTTTATGTATAGACTATGATCCACTGCTATTCTTGCTGTAAAATGTAGCTGCCATAGGGAAAAACTAGTGCTGTAGGCATTCACATGCTCAGGAGGAAAGCTTGCCAGAGGGCCAGTGTGCAAATGGCTGTCTCAGTGTGGGTGAGAGGTAACTGGGAAGTACTGATCGCATTCCCAAGTACCTGGTTGAACTGTAGGGTTTTCAGGATAAGCTGGGGTTGTCTGCCAGGCAGGAAGTCTTTTCCCACCGAATTCTTCACACTTAAATTACTACAGACAGAGGCTAATTATGAAATGGTGAACAGTATATATAAAGTAAATTTTTTCCTGTTCAAATTTTACTTACTTGATTTTTTTTTCTAAAGTTAAATTCCATATTCATTTAAACTAAAGTTAGCAAGTTCTTCTGGAGCTTAACATTCTGAGTTAAGTTCTTGATTTAGTTAACATGAGTAGATGATCTCTCTCTTACATCATGAAGATAGGATTTCACTGTGTGTTACTGTCTTCTTTTTCTCACACCCCACTAACCCCCAAAATGCAACGAGTGGTGCAGTCTTCTTGCTGCCTTTAGTAAGAAATAATAATCCATCAAAGCTGAGAAGCACGAAGCTGCCCACAAACCAAGGATCTGTTGGTACATGGAGCACTTGAGCAGTTCAGTTGGATTAATCTGCATTTATTTCAAGTGGCTGGTGGAAAAAAAGAATTTGGTTTTGGGAAGATAAAAATATCTGAATTATGGTATTTTGGACTGATTTTTTTCTAAATGTTTCCATAGCCCTCTGACCTCCAAGGAAAAACAAAAGATGATTCAGCTGTTGCTGTGTCTTTATGTAAGCTGACAGCCTGGAAGTTAATCCATTCACTGTCAAGCCTTTTCTTTAATGAAAACAAATCTAAACAATGTTTAAAATTAATATAATAGAATAGTTATATTTGGAAAATGTGGATTCTGTGAAGATATTTAATCTTTAGGTAAATTTTTCAGTCTGTATTTTTAAAAGTGGCTAGTGATCTGTATCTCAAAATTATTATGCTCTAATGTGTAACTCTTTAAAAGTCTAGAGCAATGACCTGAAATTAAAAGAGAGAATTTAGACAACATCTTGTCAGTTTGGAAAAATCAGATCTTATATCATCTAATAATAGTATTGTGAAATTAAAAAGCATTGCTGAATTTGTTCACACATAAAACTAGTCCTGTAATCTAAAGGAAGAATACCTTTTTGAAGGTGGTTGGTTGGTAGGCATATTTTATATTTACAGAAAATCCGCCAAGCCATAGAAAAAAATTTAGTAAAATCAAAGATTCAGACACCATCAGTTGTTCTATTTTCAAAGTTACTGGCATATAAATCCAATTCAAATGACCAAAGACAGTTCAGATTAGCTTTCAGAAGACCAGTCACAACATGGCAGAAAAGGAAGAAGATGCTCTATAAACTTGAAATTAATTTGTTGGAAATACACTGATGAATTCTAGTAGATTAAAAATTCAAGTTCTCTCTGAATAGACTGGTGGTTTTGTTTTGGATTTTTTTGGTGTTTATTGAAGAAATATGTACATTTTTTTGTAGGAGTAGATTTTTTTTTCCCCTTGCATTGATGTTGCCATTTTTGCATGTGTAAAACATACTGCAAAACCAGGTGTTTAGGTCAAACTTTGGATAATGCAGCACACCTGCTTCTCGCTGCCCCAGGGGTGTATTGAATAAATTTATATTTCTCTTTAATTTTTGAAATGAAAAGAACATCTACTTTCAAAAGTCTAAAAGGTTTATTAAAATCAATATGCATAATAAAGTATTCCAGATTCAACTGTTTCCTGTTTTTCCACTTTATGATACATTGAATCATAAATCCTTTACACAATTGTAGTAAACAAATGTAAACAAAGTTTAAATTCAGTTGAAAACGCGTAAGCGTTGTAAATCTATGCCACTTTTGTTTGTAATGGTGTAGCTAAATTGCTTAGATCACACATTTAGTGAAGACTGTAACTTTGGAGAAAGACCAGAGCAGATTTCTCTCCACAGTCTCTTCCGACATTTGTTATCGCCATTCTTGGGAGTAAAACTTGGGAGTAAAAGTTGTCAGATTTGAATGATGTTATGGTTGTGTGAAGTCTTTCGTCCCCCCAGTGCCAAGTGTTACAGTCTGTCTACACTCTAGTTTGAAGATTTGTAGTCTTTTTCGTTCCTTTTAATATGCTGGAAGACAGGAGACTGTTCTTACAGCATCGACTCCAATTCTGGCTAGCAGGATACTGAAGAAGGTCCCTTCTTAGTTTTAACAACACGTTCTCCAGTGGCTTATTCTGTGGATGTAGCAGTTTATTTTCACATCTGTCTGTATCCAGCATGGGGTAACATTCTTCTCCTCTGTGCAAAGCAAGAATAAAAAAGTTTCTCTCTGAGAATCAAGAGCATGAATTTGGACCAGGAGTATCTTGTTTTGAGCATCCCTACTCCTCTGTACAGGAGCAAGGTATCTGGTTCTCTGCATGCGATGGCCAGAAGCTGCTGTCTGGTGCACTCACCTGCTGTGTTTGATCAACAGCTGTGAAATACGTGACTAGTAACTTCAGTAAACAAAGTTAAAGACCCTAAACAAGCAAGAACAAAACCCTATACTGTGTTGGCTTGGGCAAGTCATTATTATTATTGTTACTTGGTTACAAGACACTTTTAAAAATTGTTCTGAATATGATCAAATTTTTGTCACCTTTAACAGATTTTATTTAGTAATGTTTTGTGTACAAGGAGATTGCGCCCAGGCAAACTAGTTTAGATACTTGGTAGACTTTTATATAACATAGATTCTTACTTGTCTCACAGCTTTAAAATCCAAATGTTTTTAAATTCTGGCATTTCAACCAGTGTGTCTCAGGCAGTGGAACAACTGATGCAGTGACAGGTTGTTTTACATGGTTGGCTAAAAAGCAGAGAATGAGAGAGAGAAAAGTGCTAGCATGGCATTAGGGATATAGTTTATGAAGTAGGGTAATGCTTAAGAATGGGAGAAACAGGAAAATTTCTTTGCTCTGTAGGAGTTCATCAAATGCATGATTGTTTCTGTCACATGCCTGCACTGCTCTTTGTGCCTCATGCATGCCATCATAGGTCTAACTGCAGCTGTCACACAATGTAAATGCGTTTGCACAAAGTAAAATGTGTGACAGCTTAGCTAAACAAATACAATTGAAGTTGTTGCAAATAAGGAAGCCAATTATTTACAGTAATCTCATTGGCCAAATCAGTAATTTCTTAAGTAATGCTTACTTTCATTCATTCATGGTGATGTGAATCAAGTGGAAAGGCTGCAACCAAGTAAAAAAATACCAATACTTGTTCTTCTGTTGGTCAAAGTTCTATTAAAATTTCTGAAGCAAAGGATATTTTTTAAACAAATCTAACAAATTTTATCATGACTGCATTCTGGGCATGATATGTAAGTCTAGTGAAACTATCTGCAGTAAATCTCTGGCAAAAAATATCCCAACCAAACAATTGTATTTTCAAGAAAATTATTACAATTTGAAATAACAATTTCCAATGATTTTTTTTAAAAAGTAATTTATCAAAATAAATTTTCTTATGTTATATTTGTTTTTGTGTACCAGGATCTGGTAGAACAGTGCAGTGCTAGGCAATGTAACATGTTTAAGCGTTGAAATCAGCATTTTCAAGAAAACAGCCCAGCAGTGTAGGAAGAACCGTGCTGAGTCAGACCATCAGCTGTTCATCCATGCAGGAGATCTTGTCACTTGCGGTTTCTTAGTTTTCTTTAAATTTAAAACCTATCAGAAATCCAATAGGCTGTCACCTTAGCTCCCTTATGTACCTGTATGATCTTTTCGTAGCACTTCAAGAATTATGTAAGGTGGAATTTTTCTTTATAAAAGGCCTACTGACCGCTCTTTGTTGCAATTTTGACTAATTTCGCTAGTATAGCTGTGAGCCTTGACTATGCTTAGTTGCCCACATGTTTTGTTTAGCTCACATTCCCTCCTTCACGCCCTAGGGTATAACACAACTGGATTTGAGCTCATGTGTCTCTATCAGTAGCTGTTGTATTCCTGAGATCCTGTAGAAATCTGAAGAGAATTCTTGTCCAAACACAAGTAACTTGTTACTGTTCATAGTGTGTAATTGTTCTGTAACCTCTCCTACAGATGCTTCATTTCAGGGTGTATCTTTTAGGTCTCTCATGATGCATATGAACATCTCCGCTTCTGTCCAGTCATCACAAATACAGAAAATTAAATTGATTTCTCTTCCAACAATTAATTTAAATTTCTCCTATTTGCTTCCTTTTTAAATAGATCACATTGTCAAGGTCTTGGACTCTTTGGCAATTCATAGACCTTTTGACTCTGTTGATGGTCTGAGAAGACTTTAGTCATTTTAATGTCCTCTGAAATCTGGACAATGTTGTGGCAAATAGGAGAATAAAAGAAGAGTGACAAGAAAAAAATTAATCCCACATCTAGTAATGTGTCTCAATCACAAGAACAGTTTTCTCTGTGATGTGAGATGTCCTTAATTTTTTTCTAGCTGAAGGTAAAATTATAGCGTATGATGGTACCTTGACTCATATATTTAATAAATAGATGACATTTTGTTGGGTATGAAGGGGCTGAGAGGAGCAGCTCTGTGGGAAAGCCCTGCTGGCAGGCAGCGAGGGGACGATAGCCAGCAGTGGGCTCTTGTGCTGTCCTGGGCAGCATCCCAGTGGCTTCTGTCCCCAGCCACGGCTGTCTGTCGGAGCAGGGGGAAGAAGTGCCTGCTTCACTGGGAGTTAATTGCCTGGGCGCAGCAGCTCCCTCCAGCTCACCCGGCTCTCATCCCCAAGGATTCTGAGGGCACAGCAAGTCAGGTAGAGCCAGACTTCACTGCGCAAAATGGAGGCATGTCAGAGAGGGCCATGGGATGATGGATGCAGGAAGGGGTAGGGTTGATTTGGGAAGTGAGTTTTCAGTTTCCATTCAGAGGTACATGGAAGGAGATAAACAGCGAGACATGATGTGGAAAGACTCGGTTTAAAGGCTTATCCGGAGAACTGGCTGCTAGTCCTAATTGAGTGCCGCCACCAGCAATGCCAGAGTGTTTGCAAGTTCCTGTTTTGGTGGCCTGGAGGGATGATCTTAAATCACATGCTAATGGTCCCCTCCCAGCTGCAGTCCTGTTCCCAGCCCAGCACTGCTTATCTCTTGCATCTGGGTTTGAAAGGAGACCCTAGGGAATTCTTTATGGAGCAGGGCTCTGACACAATTGGGTTCTCTCTGGCCATTTAAAGCAATACAAAGAGTGTGAAGTGGGCAGGGAACAGGAGTACGCCCTACTAAGACATACAGAAGAGGAATGAGAATCTCTGAAATGAAGGAAGAAGCAGCCTGTAGGAAAGTTGTTCTGTTCAAAGCTTTTTTCTTCTCGTATATATTCTTCTCGTAAGTATAATTGTAAACTAAAAGCTGGAGTCTCTCTTGCACACCTGAAAATACCCAGTGAGTGCCTAGAAATAGTACTTGCTGTGCAGTTGAATTAATTTTTGAAGCCAAGGCATTTTAGAATTAATGCAGTTCAAGTAACTGAGCGCTTAATAGGAAGAAGGGGAGCAGTTAACTTTAAGCAAATTTTAGACAACACACAGAGAAACTGTATTCAAAGTTTGTAAATTTTTTCTGTTTTGAAAAGAATATATTAATTACTTTAAGGGTGGTTTCTAAAGTCTTCACTGTTTTTGTGCTTCTTACTGCAACTCGGTTGTAAGAGCATGTTGTTTTTAATAGACCAGACGTACCAAATGGAAACTATTAAACTCAGAATTCAAGCCTTTTAATGTTTGGAAATATTGGAATTTCAGGATTTTAAGTTTTAATATGGTTACAAGTAAAGAGACAGATGAGAAACTCATCTTCAATCTGTTTGGATTTTTAATATTATGAAAGTTCAAGATGCTTAGACTTGGTGTGTTGTATTTTCTGGTTCTACAAATGCTTCCCGTATAACTAAATCTTTTTTTCATTTAATAAATGAAAAAATATACCATAGAATAGTGAAACTCAACTGTAATCTCATGAAGAGGGATCTGTTCTGCTACTTCGTCGTACATAATGCTCCCACTTATTATATGAACCACTGCTGAATTTGAAAATCGCTCGTAAAGGCAGAGACCTGCAGCAGTAATTTGAACAGTGCATCTCATTCTCTTCTCAAAAGTCTGTGTTGGATTATTTCTGTTAGTGTTGATGTAGTTGCCATGATTTAATTCTATTAAATCATAGATAGAGAGAAGAGAATAATCAGTCCCTTTTAAAAACTGTTGATATAAAATATTTTTAGAAGATTCTGTATTCAAATATTTCAGTTAAAAATTGGACAGGCAGATACTCTGAAGACAGATAATGTGTGTCTGTGAGAAATATCTGACAGGATAAACAAATATTGTTTCTTCATGTCCTGTTCATTTCCAGAAAATATGGTCTGCAATTTGTGCAAAGTGATCACTTTTTTGACAATTGCTGGATATGAACTGGACACATTAATACAATAGGTAGTTCTTAGAAAATAAAATTCAGAAAATATTGCCTCTTTTTCTCCTGAGTTCAATGTTTCAGAATACTATCTGTCTAACTATCTGTGAGGGAAAGATTTTTGTGGAAAAAGCTGTCAACCATAAAGTTATTTTTGGATGGGGTTGAGAAATTAGTGTGTCTACTCGCTTGCATACCTCCCTTGTTCTACATCCAGCAATTCGGGAGTTCACAGTCAGTGTCTAAAACCAGGTTTTCTGTCAATTCCAGATGACCTCACTGGGATCCAGAGAGCAGAAGGCAAAGCTCAAAGTCTGAAATAAAAAATACCTTTAGGGGCAAGTGCAAAAGGGGATGGTTATGCCTAGCTCAGGTTTGCTTCTAGATAGATGGCTTAGAACCTTGTAGAAATTGATTTCACCAAGTTCAGTGTGAAATGCATTGAAATTTTGTATTTGATAGAAAATCTGGTAAATTAGCAGCAAAATAAATGATAACTTCAAAATATTGGTTAGAAAATGCCAGAAGAAGAACAATCTGTGTTCAACTATAAGATGGTGGTTTTCTATTTCAATGGATTTTTCAGAAGGAATGCATGGAACAAAGACACAAAAAGCAGATTTAGGAGTTCCTATCTGTGGAAGCTGCAATAGAACACCAGACATAACAGGTGTGGTGGTGCTAACCCAGTAAGACTTACCTTTATGGTCAGAATAGAAGGAGTTGCAGAGACTTGATTAATCTCAGTTGAAAATGGATATCTAAAATAGATCAGATATTTAGATGAGATGAATCTCAACAAATAATAAAATTCCTGGTTATATACGCTCAAGTATTTTTTATTCTCAAGTAGGTTTTCTGTTGGTTGTACTTTTGGCTTTGAGTTAGCATGAATTTTTTTCTATAATACCTTCTAAAAGTAAAAGCTTTTTTTTGAGGGTAAGCCAATTTAAACATGGTAGTCCTTTGTCAGATCTGAATATTTTTTTGTTATTAAGCTCATATAGTAAATTTTGGATAATTAACTGTCAAATGCTTGATCATCACAAACAGTAAAGTACACTGTACCATGTTATTCATGTCAGTTTTTGATAGGATTATAATATCCTTTACATCAGTTTTGCCAATCTCGTTTCTAGGGAGCTGAGTTAGTGATTTTTGTGCTGGGCAATCAAAAGCATGTTTATAGATTTTTATCACTTTTACGAGAAATTAAACAAAACACACGTAAATGACCTCTTGATGGCTGTTTTCAGTAAAGACATTGCTTATGACTAATCATGCATTTGCAATGAAAATCTGTAGTTTAGGGCTGCGGCCACATGTACTACGGAAGTGTTTTATGAAATGTTTTCAGTGATGTTATTCAAAAATACTTGTTGCCTTCTGGTACAATTTGTTAAGGTATTAAATGCATGTATAATTTTGATCAAAGAGACCAAATATGGTAATGGAAATTTCTGAGCTTCAGTTCTCAGATCATTCACAACTTCTGTTAATAGTCAGGATGAGTTAGAAGAGTTGGAAATTGTGCTGTTTATCAATTAGATTTTTTAAAAGCTGTTCAACAGTTGAGGTGAGTTATGTGGGTTGTCCTGCTTGGGGATAGTTGGAGTGGGTTTTTTCTGTGGTTGTTTGGTTTCTTGTTCGTTGGTTGCCCCGAATTGTAAAAGCACGTCTGCCTTTCTCAAGTTTGATTTATGCTTGAGATGAAGTCCGTCAAAGTTTGGGTCTTTGTAAAATGTATTGGTTTGAAAACAAACCAGTGGGAGATCGTAAATCAGAATAAAATTCAATAGGAAAAATTAAAAGTAAGTGAAATAATACAAGGAAAAGCACTGACAAAGTCAGATACAACCTGACACCCTGTTGGGGTGGTGGTAGCAGTCCACACGTAGTAGCTCAGTTGAAGTGGTGATTCAGCAGTCTGGTCTCCAGCTGAAAGTCCAGTGGTAGCTCTTGTCCTCNGGGATGATGTAATTTTGCCAGTCGTGAGATGGCTTATTGATTGGCCATTCACAGAATATTGTCCGGAATGGGTTATGTATGAGTCATGTGGCAAAACCCATTAACAGACGATAGTCCAGAGGGTGGAGGCAAGCAACACCACCCACCTGGTGTCAACAGTTCACGTAGGTGGCAATAGAATACACTGCAACCCAGGACATAAAAAAAGAGCCATGATACCCTGCTGTCTTTAGCTCCTTGAGGAGACTTAGGCTTCTGTTTTCAGTGTTCTGTTTGTTCTGAACCTGCTGTTTTTCTGCAGCTTGAAGGAGATGGTTAAAGCAGCCCCCTGGTTGCAGTGCAGCGTGAACGGTCTGTGCAGCGTTGCTGGTGCGCAGGTTGCGCGTGAGTGCCGTCAGAAGGACTTGGTGCTTAATAGCAGCTGTAGAGCCTTGGCTGAGATTGTTCACATATTAAATGAGTTCTGTCAGGTAGTCAGTCTTACGAAGGATACAGTTATTTATTGTGTGCTGTGTATGTGCTTATTATCCCCGTGAGCACTCAAATCACTTTTCACATAGCAACGTCCTAGTGTTTAATTGACTTTGCTGGTATTTTCTACCTCACTAACTTCACCTGAAAGGACTCATTGTAAGTTCAGATTTTTGTTTCTTTGCTGTTTTACTGCAAGTCTGATTTTTCTTCTAAGTTTATTCTGTAGAAGATGAAAAACAAATATCAGATGCAGATGAAATGTGGTTTTCTACATTTGAATAAGTTAAAATACATTTTTTCCTAAACAAAAAGTTCTTCTCTAAATTGTTTTGTTTACATTTATTCACATGAAATGTCTTATTTCTCTTTAGAATGCTTAAATCACAGGGAATTTGCATGTTTGTAACATTCAAGTTTTTTAAAAAACTAAACCAAGCCAAAACTGCAGGACCACAGATTTTATTTTAATTTAGTCTGGGGTGGTTTTTTTTGTTTTTTGTTTGTGGGGTTTTTTTTGTTGTTTTTTGTTTGTCCATTTGTTTGTTTTGGGGTTTTTTGTTTGTTTTGGTTTTTGTGTTTTTTTGAGAATACAATGTCACTGCATTGTGGTATCCCTTTTTCGAAAGCAAGTATTTGAAATACCATTAATATTCATGTGTAGTACAGTAATGTTATTTTTTACACTCAGAACCATTTTCACCATGCTTTCCTCAAAACTCTCTCACCTCATGTGTTGTTATTTCAGGAATTTCAGAAAAACTGAAAACAGTTCTGCAGGGTTTTGAGAAAGAGGCAGCCTCATTTGTTCCTTCCTTCCAGCTCTGGGCATTTCCATAAGCCAGCTATTCTTGATGCAGCATTATGTAGAAGTTGGTCATTAATGAGTGCTTACAGTTCAGTTTATTCTAAGCTCAAGTGTAATTCTTTCTGTTAATTTCTAGGAATTGAGAACATGATGCATTAAAGCTCTTTTGAATGTTTTGTGAGCTCTTGTCTTTTGATCATTAGTGATTAAATTATAAGTACTGTAAGGCTGAACACTGAGAGAACTTTAGGTCATAGGAGGCAGTTCTATTTCAAAAGGGATTTTTCAAGTGAAGAATGATTAAATGTTTTTTAGAAACTCAAGCTCTAGAGAAGAGGTGGCGATTGGACTGTGTATGTTTTACTGGCTTTAAAAATGCCCAATAGCAGTTTAAATGTTTGTAGACAAGTTACAGGCCTTTATCACATGATATCTTTCATTTGTAGTCTCTATATATAGCCTGTTTTTCATTTCTAGTCCTTATACATGTCTTATATTCATAAATTTTTACCATGAGATTTGTGTAAACATATAACTCCTTATCTGAATAATTGAAATCTGAATATACGTCTGTCAGGCAAGCTAAGGCAGAGGGGAGATTGTTTTGAAATTGAAAGGTAAACAAATAATTTTTCTTTTGCCTACACTTTTCATCTGAGCTTTCTCGTGTTACTGTGATCAGAGAAGTTATTTGCACATAACTCCATTATATTTTTTTAAGAGTTAAGTATAAAATTTTGTACTTTTCTTCTGGATTATTTTTGGTTATCTGTACTGGTGAGAATTGCAAATGATAAAAAAAAATTAAATAAAAATGAGTAATAAGAATTTTATGCAGGATGAATATGCTGACTGTTTTAGTGAGGAACTAATGTACTTTTCATCCAAGGAGAAAGATCAGATTTTGCATTAGACAGGCTTAATGTCTAGAACTTTGTTCATATGCAGTACAAGAAAATTCATTGTGAGTCTATTTTTCTCCTCTGCAAGTCAGAGAAAATGTTTGCAGACTGCCTAAGTAGCAGCATGAGAATGTGGTTCATGAACTGAAACCTCATTTTCACTGATTAGTTGTCTATTTTTACAGTAATGGCACACAAACAGCACATGAACCTACGTTCAAAAAACCATTTAGGATTACCTGAAGATAGTATACTCCCAAAGAGTTCAGGCAAAAACCTGCTAAATGCTTTATCTACTAAATCCATATTCCAGTGAAAGAAATTTCATTGTGTTGTGTGCTGAACTCTTCTAGGGGAGGATAAGAACCAACAAGTACCTCTCTTCCACATCCTCACAGTGTATGATATGTTTTCACAAGTGTAATACACAAAGTGTAATACACAAAGATGAAGAATATAATACACAAAGGGTGTGAATACACACACACTGAATTGACTTTTTATATATATGCTAAGCATTAAGAATATGAGCGTCTACAATTGCCTTCATGTTTATCTGCTTAGATGGCTGGTGAGTCTGAGGAACTAGCACACACATCAAAAGTGGCTGAATTCAGGAGGTTTTATGAATAAATGAATTTGCTTACTAGGAGGAACTCTCTGGTTGAAATTCTTGGTCTGGTGTCCAGTTCTGTCCATGGATACATCTACTGCCTTACCATGAGCAAAACGCCACAGCTACAGATTTTCTGTCCCATGGAATTAAGGATACCACAGCTGGTACCTCTGTTCAGCATATCCTGAAAGGTGGATTCATTCAGAAAGCTGAGCACTACAGGTGTTTAGTTAGCATGTTGTGGTTGAATTTACAGCTAGATTACTTTTTGAGAAGGAGAGTAAAAAGGTGTCTTGAAAAATAGTGCAGATCATGCAATATACAAAAGTAAGACTTTATATATCACAAGTGTCTTTAAAATCAGATACCTCATCAACTGGATGTCATTAGAAGTGGAATTTGTGTTGTTTCATTGAAAACCATTTTAAAAATAAAACCTAACTTATAGATTAGTATTTCAGTTTCTTAAATAGCATATGATATTGCAGTATTGTTATGTATTTATTAAAATCAAGGAATTACACTCTAAGAAGTTGTTTATAGTTTATATTGCAAGTTATTTTAGTTGGATACAAGAAGAACATAGAATCATGCTGAATCTGATATCTTTGGGGTATTTATCTGCAAGAAGTGAAATCTAAAATACTAAGTAAATCTTTAATTTCTTGTACCTCATCTTAAATGCATTTAGTTTACTTTTTATTTGTAAATTTTTTCTTCCATTTTTTGCTTGGAGGGGCATATCATGCTTTCATTTGTTTAAAATTACTAACTGAAATACAAAACTTTTTAACTTCTTTTTAGAGAAAAAAAATTTACGTTTTTATTAGAAGAGAGCCATGAGAAATAAGGAATTGAATGATTGATGAAGAGTAAACCAGATGTACTTCTGACCATCTACGTATGTTTTCCAATAAAATTAGTCATCAGGATTAGACTGGCTATAGTGAAATTATAAGCAGTGATTAAAATAAGTTGGATATACTGGTATGTCATACCAGCTATTCAAAAAAATTGCCTAGCACTTCTCAGAAGCTGGTGGTAAGGGAAGGTGGCACTTTTAAAACTGAACTTCTCAGATGGACTGAAAATATTGAAAGTAAAACTCCCCCATTCCTTTGTGACCTGGGTTTTGCAATATAATTAATTAATACTATGACAACTTTATCATCTGTTCAGTTTGAATGTCTTATACTTGGGCATCAAATTCAACAATGTAGAAGAGAAATGTTGATGTGCTAACAAAAATGGCATCTCAGTTTTAAAGTGGATTTCTACACTAACAATCCTATAGGATGTGGTACAGGCATGATCTGCTAAGGACTGACAGCTCACAGAGGGTAGAACACAGAGGGTTTGCAATTGTTATTTTGAAAGACCTGTTTATCTCATGTGATCCTCCTATACTGATGCTTTCAGCACAGGCAAAGGAAGTTAAAAAATTACTTATTCCTGAAATGAACATTGCAAAGATTTCTACAGCACTGCTTGACTGCCTCCATGGTTTGTTCTGTTAAGGTTACTTTCCTTCTTTCAGTGATTATATCCTGCCATGTAAATGGAAAATTGGGAATAAAGTAGCTTTTTAAAGTGCGGTTTGGCAGACTCCGCTTATTTTCTGGAAACCTCTGTCTTCCATTGTTGCAGTGATACTTAATATTGCAATTATTATATGTGTTTAAATTATTTTTGTGTAGATATTCCATTGCTTGTATCCTATATGTCTTACTGCCATTATAAAATACTGCTTGGCAATATTTTAGATTCACCTTTATCAAGAGTTACAACACTTTATGGTAGCAATTGCTTAATTACCTCTAATTGAAGTAAGAGTTATAGTATTGCAATTTTTTTGTTCTTTTTGCAAACTTGATTCAGGAGAGTGTCATGTTTTGATTGAATACTGGTGCTGTGTTTGGATGATGTTTTCTCTTTGTGAGAAGTGTAATCTACCTGGGTATTGTTATGATCTCCAGAACATGTCCTGAAACAGTTAAGTAACATTAAAGATATTTAAAAACTATATATTAACAGATTGAAATGAAGTGCTCAGAGAATATTTATAAAATGTAGAACATCACCCACAATGTGTCTGTCACAGATGGAAGAAATGAGTGTATTGACAGGTGTGCAATCGATAGAATAAGTTGATAGACCTAAAATCCTATCCAAGATGCCAGAAATTAACAGTTTGTCTCCAGTACTAGATGTGAATTAGCTTGAACAGAAGCTGAAGTCCCAATAGGCAGCCAATCCTTTATTGCCAGTGTATTGGAAGAAAGTAATTTACTGTGTTTTTCTGAGAATGTCACTGTGAAATTTGGTCCTGAAACAACCAGACAGCATGGTGCAGTTCTAACTTGTGTGTTTGCTAGGGATAAATATATACCACATTTTAATTTCTTTCCAGAACCAATGTGCTAGAGAACTCACCATATATAATATGATTTCAGAAGAGCTAGTGCTTGGTTTGCAGTCTGCTTCCAGACTCTAAAGTGTACAGGTTATTTCATGTCTTGATGATACTGTGCATGTTTAGACTGGCTGATTTCATTAAGTCATAAGAAACAGCACAGACTAAAGTGATCTTCTGTGTGATCAGAGAGGTACCCACACAGCCTAGATTTTCAAAGGGAGAGGAATAGCTGTATCTGACAACAGGTGTTCATTCTTCTAGTAGCTTGTAAAAGTCACAGACAAGTACTGGCAACCAGCTAAACATTAGTGGTTTTCACATGTTCGCTGAGGGAAGAACACCCTCCTATTCTAAAACAGCAGGGAAAGACAATGGTTCTGACTTTACTGTTGTCATCTCTTGTGGCCACAAATGTGTTGGCTACATCCCACAGGTAAATATTCTCATACTGGTAGAATATGTGGTTCTTCCTCCATCAGCCTCTGAGATGTTTCTTATGTTACAGGTGAAGTTATTGGTGTAGTAGGCAAGACAAGATCAAGGCTTTCTTATGAATGTGAATCCTTATACCAAATTCACACTTCACTGTTCTTCCATGCAGTACAAATGCCATACTCTTGTAACAATGAATATAGGGCAAATTAAATTTTGGAAACCACCCCTGTTGTCACAGCCATGTCTGTGTACACAAATTGTTCTGTTCAGTCAAGTGAAGATGGGAAACAATGATGTTACAGTATATAGTAACTGCCTTGTGGTGCAGCCTTACATATTTGTTTATAAGAGGAAAGAACTAGTCAATGTACTCAGAAATTTTAATAGTATGATTTATATTAACAATACAGATAACGTGGTGGCTGAAGAGGTAAAAAAATGCCTAAATATAGTAGACAGCATTTTTGCATAATGATTTATGTTTTGGGGGCAGAATACAAATTGTATAGAACTTGGTCGCTAAAGCTGGTTAAGTGTAAAATAATTTTAGTATGGTTAAAGTGAAACAGTAACTTCGATACAGTAGATAAGAAATTTAAAGAAAGGACTGGTTACTTTGATTATGGTTTCAAGTTTATAATAACATTTTATTAAGGTTCCTTGATATTTTGCTTCCTATCAATGTCTCCTTAAATTGAAATGCTGATGTTAAAGGAAGATATTTTTTTTGGTGACATGTTGCATTATGGAATTTAAGTGGCTAACTGATGATTGTTAAGTACTCTGTGTGTGCACGTATGTGTATACGTTTAAAAATATACAATGTCTCTTTTAAACATAGTGCAAGAACTACACAAAGGAAAACATTGTGAGTAATAAGTGTTTTGTCCCATCTACCTTTTGACAGGAGAATTAGATGACAGAGAACAGGCAAAGCTGGAAGTAAAAGTATGGGATCCAGATAGCCCCCTTACTGACCGTCAGATTGACCAGTTTTTAGTTGTAGCACGGTAAGATTAAAATCCTCTCATAAAAAAATCCTTTTCCTTTTTCTACTGACTATTTATTCCCCTATATCGTGTTACTCATCCTGTTTGCCATTTTGTGAGCCCTTCTCTTTCCCACAGTTAGCTAAAAGAGAAAATAAGACCGTGACCCTCTGTGTATTTATTGAAGCTACCAATACAGGAGAGAGAAAGTGAGTTTTGGAATAGTGCTGCACTCCCTGTATTTCAGGTTATAGTCGAATTTGGTATTTTGAATGTAGATGTCAGTTTGCTTTTCCATCAGAGTAAATGATTTCAGTGCTAATAATAATTCAGTATTGTGTTACAGTACTTGGAATTTCATGGTGTGAAATAGAAGTTAAAGAGTAGAAATAAAGAAAATGTTAACAAATGAAATGGGTGCAGAATTTGCCACATATGCATGCAAGCTGAATAATATACAGTGTAATTATTTTGGATGAATGTTGAAATAAAGTTTTGAAGTCATGTATTTCATTAGTGAAAAAAACCAGGTCAGTTCAATTTTATGAATTAACATGATTATGCAAATTTATGAAGGGAACATCAAAGTACTTTAAATTAATAAATACATTTAAAAATTATTTCTCTACTCAAAAAAAAAAAAAGAAAGATTTATAGGTTTCTTACTGAAGGAGAATTCTACATTCATAGGATAGAGCAGGTTTTGCCTGTCCTCTAACTCATACTTACAAAGGTACTGTTCTAATGATAACAGAGAACACAGTTCACATATGGATTTTATCCTGAATAAATCCATCTCCTTTATTTTCTGTAACCCTCTTGCAGAGCGTAATCTCAAATCTTCTTAGGCAAATAATCCTTTTACATGGTTTCTAGTTTTTGAGTTTTTTCTTTCTCCCTTTTGAACAAAACATTTTGGAAAGGAAAAAAGAAAAAAGTTGCTCTATATTTTCCAGCTTATGTGTATGGTGATATTTGATGCTGATTTACTGGTTTACAGTTCAGGTGCTGATCCACTTGTTTTTTTCCTTACTCTCCCACTTGGAGTGTTGTGTGCTTTCTATACAGTACTAAAACTTTTTTTTTTGCCTGCCCTTGTTGAATTTTCAATCAAGACAGAGCAGTTTAGGTGTTAACAGGTGTTCAGAAGGTCACAGGAACTTGTAGAGGTTCCATAGAAACCAGGAATCTGAACTACTTTTTCACCAGCAATATAATACCTGGAGATGTATGGCCAGACTATTATGGTGTGCCCTAAAAAACCATTTGCATGAAGATTGTGAATTTTGCAAGAGTTCATTCATTGCTTTAAAATTCCTCTGCTTGCTGTTTGTCAGCCACTCTGGGGAGCTGAAGTAGTATTTTGTAGAGCCAAAAATGTTCCCAGAGGAGTGTAGCAGTAAGCAGCCTGCTGGGAAGTAAAAGGGAATAATTAAATACATAAAGAAGAATATGCTTCTCTTTTCCTGTTATTTAAGACATCCTTTGCAATGTTGTGCCCTGACCAAGACTGCATATTTTTTAAAGTTGATACATTTCTGTAAAGATGGTTTTGTTGTGGTGGATCATGGCTGATTATTTTAACTATTGAAGGTCTTTTGGTAGGCAAATGGGGGTCTGGAATCAGGTGTTACTCAGGTGTTCTTGCACAGAACTCCATTCTTTTTTGGAAGCTGCTTTTCAACTGACAGAAACCATTTCCAAGCTCCTATGTACTTGTATTCACAGGATGCACTAAGTGGCTTCTGAGGCAGATTTTTGCGAATTTCTGGAAAAATAGTTCTGTGATGATTTGGTGGCAGCTTTCAATTCACTGTGTTGTGTGCTTGCAGGATTTATACTTGACCATTAAAAGCTGCTTGAGCAGCAGAGGAGAGCTGGTACAGTGATCTGGTGAACAGTGGTTACAGACAGTTCTGCTGTGGCCTAACTGTGGTTCACTAGGCATTGGCTGTGCCTGCTGGATTTCCAGTTGGAATGGTCTTTCTCTGGTTATGTTTAGTTCTGCAAATTTGAAAATACGACAAGAATAATTTTTTCCTAAATACCTCCCCAGGTGTGATTTTCATTAGAGCACTTGTGTATGCTATTGTGTTTGACATTTTAAAAGCATTTTCAAGTGATCCTTTTTAAATGCTGCATCTCAAAGGAATTGAGTATTTCTTTTTTTTTTTCAGTCTGATCTGGTTGAAAGAAGAGTTGCTTTAGTCATTAAATACTTTAGCTTTTTTTAATTACACAAGCAGCTTTGGTGTTTTTTTTTTGAAAGGTGTTTAAATACTCTTTTTATTTTTATTGCCCATTTACAAGTATATTTATATTTTACCTTGGGCACATAGCTTTCCCAGTCTCACAAGTTTTGTATACTGTCTCAGGAATGAGAGGCCTTTTTTTCTGGATTTATATGCCTGGTCAGTCTGGGTATCTCACTAAGCCCTAGTATTTAATAGTTTTCTGGATAGAAAGGTAGAAGAATGTGCCTATACTGTGCAGAAATTAGAGGTAACAGTGTCAAAAAAATGGTGGAGGTTTGGAAAAATGTGGAAGGATCCCTAACCTTGACCTTCCCAAATAGTCTTGCTTGCCATACAAATCTTGAAAATACCTTATTACTGCTACTGAGGCATAATTTGGGTAAGGGCTCTTGCTTGAACTAGCAAAAAAAAAAGCATCAGTTAGGAGAAGCTTGAGGCATCAGACTAATATATTCTGGGTTGAAGTTGTCTTTTGGGTAATGTTTGTGCTGTGGTAGTGAAAAGTCCAAGAGCATTTTTTACTCCATTCAAATAAGATACAATTTCATCAACCAGTTTTGCTTCTGTCCTATATATTGGCCATGTTTCTTCTGTGTTTACCAGCTTCAAAGGACAGGAGTTTGAGAAGCTGCAACAGCCGTTTAGATCTGTCCACATTAGCAAATAGTTCAGTACAGCAGAAATGGATTTGTAGCATTGAAATGTCTGGTGCTGGGGGCTTAGTGTCCACACTGCACATTTTGAGCAGTTTTATTTTTAATCATAACTCTAATCAGATCCTGTGGACTAAATATCTACGAATATGTGGAACGGCTTTTAACAGAAACCCAGTTTGTATGCTATGAGATACTTTTTGTTGTTGATTAAAATGCAGTAGATAAAAACGCTGGGGACAGGGGCTTTGAAACTCCGTTCCTAATTTGAACTGATATAGATACACCCCTTTTCCTCCAGTCGTCAGTCTCTTATCATTTCTAATATACAAGGAGTACTTCATTTCACTGCCAGATCTTATGTTCTTTTTCTAATTCTGTCCCAAGTTGCATGGTGTTAGGAAATAAAAGCTTTCCTATTGTCTGTATAATATAATAGTCCTGTCTTTTTTTTGTTTGTCAGAGTCAAAAATTATCCTGCCCAGTCTTGAATGCAGTAGGAGGTGTGAGCTCTGGTCTGGACAGATGCTGAAAGCTCAAGAAATGACCCTTTTAATTTTTTTTAAAATTTTCTTTCTATCTACTAATTTGGTCTATAATTTATTACATGATACATTTTTGGTACATTCTAGTTCTGTTTATGTGCTTTATGATTCAGTGAAACCATTAAGAATGTAGTTCTTTTATTCTGCTTCATCTAACTACGTTATCAACATAGTCTTCTGGAAAGAATATATCTCTAAATGAAGCTATTTTGCAGATATTTGTGCTCCCAGCTTATTTTCCAACTAAACTGGAGTTTTGAAATCTAATTAAAAGAGCCTTAAAGTATTGCATTTCTGCCTTAAAATCTTGTACTTTGATTTCTATGACATTAAAATGGCATTACAAACCTCTGTCTGACATATTTCTCTTTATTTGAATGCCTGCTTATTTTTTGATGTAAAGTCATAGAAGAATGGAAAATTACTTGTTAGTCATGTTAAATTAGAGCTTGATCCTTCCTGTGTTGTTCACACTTTTCCATTTGCTCTAGGACAGTGATTATATTCATTTTCTGTTGGTTACTATTGATTTAGTTATAAGTGGTCACAGTATATTGGTGTATTTGGAGATGTTCTATGATTGTATGTGTATTTGTTACATTAATTTATCATATAGTAAGGAAGGGAACACTGCAGCTTTAACTGACAAGTTGTCTTTCATTATACTGAGAAAAATAATACACTCATTAACTGAGAACAATAAGTAAAAACATTTACAGGTGATCAAACAGTAATACTCTGTTCTTGTGAAATAATTCATTGTAGTCAGTGGCAGTAGACAAGATTCCCAAAGCTCATAAATGAAAATAAATTCATAAAAGGCATCAGTTTGTGTTACTGCGCTTCTGGATTCTCTGGAGGTGGTGAGAAGTAAAAGGAATTGAAGTTCATTAAAGAGGTAATTAAATTTAATGGCAGAATTGCAACATAAAATTATGCAGCAAAAATGGTGAAAAATCTTGATGCCAATGCTGCACTCACAAAACTGGGTGTTTTATTAGCAAGGTGAATTACAGCATCTAATGGTAGGCAGATGGTTTGGCAATAAAAGGGAAAAATATGTTCACATCAAGTTTACTAGGTGTATCAGAAATTTTATGTTTCTGCTGGTCTGTCATGCCTGGCTAGTATATGTTTATTCCTTTGTGCATTTTGTATTACTGTACTTCTTGACCCAAATTCATTTGAAAAGAACTAATTCAGACTTGGAGCTGAATTTCTTTTTATGTCTTTTTTTTTGATTTATTGCAGTATAAAGAATAAATTTCCGTAGCAGAGTTTTCATGGACCTGCTTTTAGGGGGCTGCACATTTCCTCCTCTGTGACTGTGAAATTGCAGGATGGCATACACATGATTCTTTGAATAACATCCTGTGAATTAAATGACTTTTATCTATCAGATTCTATTTCTGTAGAATAAGAAAGATTTCACATATGTTTCATTTCTATTCATATAGTAATGAAAGTGAAGGTTGGTCGTACCATACATTTAAAGATCTTGCCACACTTACTCTAACTTTGAGAGTCTTTCAGCAAAAGAATAATGGCAGGAGACTTTTCATGTTTATCATGTCATCTCCCTTTGTGCTGTAAATACCTGAAGTGATAATAATGAAGCATAGCACTGTACAGGCAGTTGCTTAGAAAAGTAAAGAAGATGTCTTTTGTAACAGCATTATTTTACTTT
Source organism: Daphoenositta chrysoptera (assembly GCA_013397915.1). Lineage (NCBI taxonomy): Eukaryota > Metazoa > Chordata > Aves > Passeriformes > Daphoenositta > Daphoenositta chrysoptera. The sequence goes on along the minus strand of VZRO01004973.1, from coordinate 1,029,045 downwards.
GAATATGTTCTGCAGGTCAAATTTTTCAAAATTGAGTAGTGAAAATCTTGGGTGTATTTTCAGTGTTAATGTTTTGTTGCTTACATGTGTCTTCAGTGAAGATGTATTTTTTTCTTCTTTCCAATATTTTAAGTATCACAATATTTTCTTAAAGAACAAGCAGATATTAATTTGCTTTTTGTAAAGTTCAGAGCAGTCTCAAAGATCATCCTTTAGGACTGTTTCCAATTTACAGTGAAGAGGAACATTGGAGTAAAAAGAAGGAAAACAAAAATCTTTTCCTAATATGTAGAAAACCACCAAAGATCACGTCATTATTTTCCTCAAAAATATTAGCTCAGAGGTGAGGCAAAGGACTCATTCATTAGTTTGCAAGTATCTGCAGAGAGCTGTGGATTTGTGGATTCATGTATGCACAGATGTGGTTCACTTTCAACAGCTTTGTCCAGAGTATACCCACTACCTGTCTGGTATCACTGAAACAGACAGTGTAGAAAAGTGAACAGTTTTGAAATGAACATCTTCAGATGGAGAAGGATGTATGTCTCAGCTGGATTTTCAAGAACACAAGGTAGAAGAAAATTGAGAGTTACTGGCCTGGATCCAGAACTTTCTGGATCTGCTTTGATGCCGGACTGCTGTTGCTGCTGGGAGAAGCAGAGGCTGTTTTTATCCTGATGTATAATTGCAGTGGTTCCAGAGTTTCTTTGGTAAATGACAGCCCTTTTCAGAACTAGTTACTGATGAGCCACTGAAACTTTGGAAGCTTGTTAGGACAGTCTCTTGTGTTTGCTGCTTCTTAATTTCATTGGCTACCACTAATATTAATCTTACACAAAAATTTGAACAATTATTTCCTTTAGTGTCTTAGACTTGAAATATAAGAAATTTGGAGCAATGTATTTTTTATATTCAAAATCTAATCTGGAGTTTTGCCTAAATATAGGGTACACAGGCAGAGCAACTCCAGCGACCTCACTCAGGACTTTTGGATATAGACCTTGCTGAGTTTTGCTGAATTTGTGGATTTATTCCATAATCTTAGAATCCTGGCACTGGACTATATCCATTTGTTTTGTTTGTACGGTTGTCAGCTGCAATCTGTTATAAATCCTTGAGAGAACATTCTTGGTTCTGCTCTTTAAGATAATTAAACCAAGGAAAACCTAATTAAGGTAACACTGGATCATTTGGTCTAACCCTTAAAGGTCTTCTAGCTGCTTGCTGATGCAGGCTGTGCAGAGAGTGATCTCCCTGCTGGTAGGACCAATTGTTTGTCTTGTCCATCTCTCTGCCACATGTGTAATTCACCGTCTTTGTGACTTCTGCCTTTAGCTTATTTTGGAGAATGTGGGGCGTGTTGGTTTCTGTTTGAAGTCTAAGTATGTTAATTGCATGTTGAATAATTCGTAAGTAGCTTGCTAAGCACAGTTTTTTGGGTTGTCAGTTTATTATTGTTATTATTGAATTAAACATAATTTCAGTTAACTATTTACAATTATTCTTTCAATTCTACAAGCTTAACAAGACATTAATATTGAAAGCTTTTTAAGAAAAATGAGTGGTTAGGGTGTGACTGTTTAGCTTGTGTTGGCTTAAAATTGAGTTTTATTTTAGGTAGGTGACGACAATAGTGTGTGTTCTGAAAATTGCATTGGTTAGTTATTTGTTTTGTTCCTTTTCTAAAACAATTCCTCAATGGTGGAATTAGAAAAAAAAACATGCAAAGAAAAATGACAAATGTAGTTTTTGACCTTTGCAACAATATGTTCCTCGTAGCTGTATTTTTAATTGAAAAACATAACTAATAAGGTATTCTAGTGATTTCTAAAATTAGTATTGAATTTAGATGTGAATTGCATAGCTAGATTTTACAGAACACTGTATATCACTGTTTAGTCTTGAACCTAGTTACTATTTAACTAGTAAATTAGAATTTTAGAATTCCTACACTTGTTAGGAAATTCACTGTTTTTCACAAGTTTTGTGGGAAAAAAGAACTGGAAGTTACTTTGATTTCAAGAGAGCCATAGACATGCACACACCTCCACACCCCCCATTTGTGTCCTGTACCATCCCCATCCCCTGTCCCACTGACACCCCAAATGGCACACAGCCTGCATTTTCGTATTTATTATTTATGTGTGTTGTTCTTATTGTTATTATCCTATTTGTTTCATTATATTTTATGCTGGTTTTTATTATCTTCTATTGTTTCTATGATTTTATTTTGTCTTTATGTGTTTTATTTATTATTCATTTGTTTTGCACTCACTTACTCCAAACTCCCACACAGCATTCTTCTGATGGTTGCAATCTTCTCCTACTCAGTACAGCGCTGGAAGCAATGTCCACTGGTGCATCAGTTCTTACCTCTTTATCACTTATTCAGAATAAACCTAGCTTTGTATTGTGTCTTAATTTTGACTCTACATTCTGGGCAACAAAATACTCTTGGGCTCTGAAGTCAGCCTCAAAAGTTTGATCTGCCAGAGAGTGACTGTGAGAATGTTCTTTGTAATGTTCATAGCATACTCAGGCTTTATTTTAGAAATGTGGTCAAAAGAAAATAATTTTAATTATGCAAAAGGAAGATAAGAAACTAGTAGGTAGCAGCAGAAGGGAAATGCAGTCATGCCACATTCACTGGTTTGAACAGTATGGACAGAAAGATCACAGGAAAGACTACAGCTACAACCCTTATCAATGCCAACATGTTGAAGGGGGTTGACTGACTATCAGGAAATGTGTTCACAATAGAGCCTTATTCTGGGGAGTGATTTGTGGACAAATACTATTTTATGTACTGCCAAGGTTTAAAAAAAAAAAAAATAGAATGTGTGTGTATGTTCTTGTTGCATATTTGCCATCTCTGCAAAGAGGGAGCAAAGGTCATGGAAAAACGTTTGAATATCACTTATTTATTCCACAGCCTTTAGAAATCTAAGCAGTTAATACCAAGGGTCTGAATCACTGCTGTTGAATCTTAACTTGTAAGAATGAGGCAGCAAGTACTGAGACATGCATTCAGTAATAAATTTTTTGAGATTCAAGATAAAATTGCAGTAACATACTTTATTATCAGTTTCTCCATGATAATTTATAACTTCAGTGAGCTTAAATCTTGGCGCACATTATTTTATTATTGAATATCAAATTTATAGGTTACAGCAGTGTGTGTTGATCTGTCGGTGACGTTCACCATTGGTATAATTCCACACTTGTAAGTTGTGTGGGGTGTAATTGCCAAGTGAGACTTGAGTCCCTACTTCAGAGCCTTGCACTGCGTTACATCTGTTATGTAACTGGGCCTTTGAATTTAGAAGGGCTTATGTCATAACTGCAACAATGGGTTTCTTCTGATATCAGTGTGACACAATGCACTTCAAGTCTCATTTTACAACTCCAGGTACTGGAGAAACTTCTGATCTGTTAAGTGATAATCTTCTGTGTCACTGCATCTTTGCTCATTTCCTGTATGATGTGCTGGACCCAGTTAAATTTTCTATGCATCTTTTCCTTCACTGTGCATGATATGTATATGTACTTCCAAGAAATGTTTACTGCTCTCCAAGAAATGGTTACAGTTTAGAACAGCCTAAGTATAATAGATGCCATGTACAATTCATCAACAAAAGTGGGAAAAAAAGTAAAGTTTTGGAAAAAATATGTCCATTTCAATAATGGAATGCTTTTATTAAGTAGATTGAGAGATCCATTTATTTCATTATTGCTTAAAGCCTGTGACAAAAACAGGATTTTGGAGGTACCTTAGACTAAGCTAATATGCTTTTTTTGGCTCACTAATGGAAGTAGTAGACATGGACTACTGAAGTGAATAAAATGTTTTTAATTTCCTCATGGGGACATGGTGAGCCCTCTTTTTAATTTGAATTATAATTTTTAAGCACTATTATAACATTTTAATTTTAAAAATAATAGTCCTATTGTAAACCCCAAACTGAGGAGAACCTTTGACTTCGCAATTTATTGAAAAATTGATACATTAAGAGGTTTGTACATGAGAATTCTCTGAGTACCTTTTGTTTCTGAGCTGCTGTTCTTACATGTACGTCGTTACTTTTGGGGGCAGAAGGTCAGAGCTTTTGCTGCAGTGTTTGGTGGTTTGTCTTTATCCAGTTGTTCTTTGTTAGCGAAGACCTGAAATCTTAGCAGTACCAGTATGTGAGTTCCATGCTGAAAAGGCCACTTTTATAGATAAGACAGTCTGATGGAAGGGCTGACACCTTTCTGTGTGTTCACCGCTGCTCCGTTCCTCTGTTGCAGTGCGGTTGGCACGTTTGCCCGAGCCTTGGACTGCAGTAGTTCTGTCAGGCAACCCAGTTTGCACATGAGTGCAGCAGCTGCTTCCCGAGACATCACGCTGGTAGGTGGCTTCTTAAACATCCTACAACTTCTATATCTGTGAATTCAGCACTGTCTGTAACTCCAAAATCCCCGTTCTCCGCCTATTGTCCTTTAGATACCTGCATGTAGGTGTGTGTGTGTGTGAAAATCCTGGGTGTTTTCTCTAAGCTTCTCGGTGCTGCCCTTGTAATCACACTGTACAACACTTGGCTTTAGTTGTGGATCATCCACAGCTGTGGATACCCACAGCAGAATGGATAATACACATTTTATAGGGATTCATTCAGTGCATTTCAGCAACAGTGTCATTTAAAGTGTGTGGTAATAAACCTGACTGAAAATTGTGTGGATAATACTTTGTACTTACTGGATGTATATGTCATCAAATTTTCTAAAAGATAAGCAATCTGACTTTGTAAGCATATTTTTAAGAACATTTTAATTAGCATATTTGTACAATGTTTCCTTAGTATGCTGTTCACTGTTGATGTAAGCACCTGCATCTTTTAGAGAAAATGAAAAATATATTGATTACAGGTTTGTTTCTGTATAATCATACTAGCTGAGATGAGAAGGTGTGCTACAGTAAATAAAGCATGCCAGGAACACTATGTGAGAACAAAAAAAATACTGTTTCAGAGAATCAAGTCTGACTTAGATTTCCAAGGACGTCAGCTGTTTTTTTATTATTTTAGGTATTTTTGTACCTAAACACCATCACATAGTTTAGGCTAAAGAAGACCTGCTATTTACCAGATACTGGAATATTAGAATTAGAGGAAACTCAATAAAACTAACAGATCAGTTGAAATAGTTAAGGGGCTGCCTTAAAATGAAAAGAGTGTCCCTGGAATTCAGTTGCACAAACTTTTGTGGGAATGGGCAATACCGGCAGGTTAAAAAAAGATTAGAAAAATTATGTACTATAGGCCGTAAATTAGTACTGAGGAGAATAGGGAAAGGTGTACATTCTAAACATCCTAATTCTCAAGCTTTGTAGATGCTGGTCAATGAAATGGGAATCAACCTCAGGCTGTGATTAGACTTACCTGAATATTTTGTCTAACATTCTTTGGTGCTACTGTAAGAGACACAATGCTTAGTTAGATGGATGATTGGTCTGATTCAGTGGGACAATTCTTGTATTCCAGATAAAATAAATTCATTATTATGATGAGAAAAGAATTTATTACCTTTTGCATTGTACTCAAAGGCTATTGAACAGGAAACTGATTTAGTCTGGGCTATGATAGTATTGAAAAGGCAGGGGCAAAATGTAATGTTTTCAGTAATATTCAAAATGAATTTTCTGTTTCACAATTGTTAATATAAGTTTTACAAACACAATTCTGTTCACATTAAATACTTTATTTTGTTCATCAAAATAGTTCTTTAACATCTTTAATTTTATTAATATTCCATTGGATTAAGAATTTCTAATAAATTCTACATATTGCATATCCCTTCTTTATTTGCATATTATATTCAATGATTAATAGAATGGATTTATCCTTATGGCAATTTCTCGTTTGAAAGTACATGTGCAATGCTGCTAATAAAGGGATACTTTGTTTGAGTGCCATATTAATGTTTCTCCATTGTAAATGATCCATTAAGTTCCATTACACTTAATGAAAGGCTTATCTTATAATGAGGCATCAGAGGAGCCACCCTAGGCTTAATTATTGTGTCTGTCTCTTCTCATTTTCCTACTCCCTCAGCTTTTTAAAACCCTACTTTTTTGCTTTTTGGCAACGTACTTCCTTCTAAGTTAAGAAAAGACATATTTGTCATGATAATAGTTACTTTTTCAGGCACTTCCATGTTAATTGGGAGCATATTTTCAGCAGCAGTTAAAGTTAGTAGAGACATTTGCAGAACTTGTGGTGTATCTCATTTGTACTTTGGATATAGGTGCATAACACTAAGAAAATTATACCATCTATCATCTTAATGCAAGGCAGATAACCCTGAGGTGCTATTAATGGGATTTCTATAGGCCACACCTGTGGCTTTCCATTATTCCCGATTAGTTGTTTTAATCAGAAGTAACTGTAAACAGATTGATATTAAAAAAAAACCAACCTAGATTATAAACATGGATAAATTCAGGGTTGATGTACACATTTCTTTCAGGAGAATAACAACTGAGAGGCTGTTTTCAGCCTCCTTTATTTTGAAAACATAGGGAAGGTTATGAGATAGCAAACCCCCTGCTTTTAGCAAACCCTACTGAAGACATGAAACAATGTGTGTTTACCTTCATAGATGATAATAAATGTGCTTCTCTTACAGTGGTAAAGTCTTGAGACAACCAACTAAAACTTGCATTTCTGGCCTTCTCAAAGGCAGTGTTTTATTTTATAATGAAAATTGATCTCTAAGAAGAGAAAGAGACTGGGAAGACCTTCTGTTTCAGATTCCTAAATATTTCATAGTGCATATACTAACCATTTGAGCCATTTAAAGCAAAGCAGATTGATGGAATCACTTGCTCCTTGCAGTGGGTTTGTTCAGAAGAGCCTATGTGACTTAATTGTAGGGATCTCAGTCTGATATTGGATGTTTCTTCAAAATGAAAAGTATGAACAGTCTTTTCCTTTGCATTTTGGATGGTGTCTTTTTAATGATTTTTATTAAACTTCCATATATGTGGCTCCTAAGATAAACACGCTTAAAATATTGAATTGGAGAATCCACACTCAGTTTCTAGTTTGAGTGCTTTGTTGGAGGCAGTTCAGTCTGAAATTGCAGCTGGTTTGGGAGCTGTGTTGTGTGGCTGCTTTGCAGGATGCCCTCTCATGGCCTTTCATCCAGCTCCATGCAGCCCTTCCTTAGCCTTTGGTGGAAAGTTCCTTCCTTTACTTGCTTATATTTGGACTTGAAGTTGCCTCTTGCCTGCATGGCTAACGCTTTTCCTCTGGTGGCCCCCTTGTCTGTGCTGGACAGCAGGCTCTGAGCAAGAGTTCTTAGAAGGGTGGTTCTTACTCTGTCCTTCAGGCCTCTGTTTGGGAGAGGCAATGCCAGGTCTCCAAGCCTCCTGCTTCTTAGGGTAAAGCAGATGAAAAGAAGATACTCCAGGACTTTTTCTCACAGCCTCCATGAATGCCTTCAGGCTTCTCGTGCTTTTGCTACCACAGTTTGCACTGCGGTGTGGAAATCTGATGCAGCTGAGGGCTGATAAACCTGTAGAAGGCAGAGCTGTTATCAGAGAACTTGTCAGTGGTCTTCTGTCACAGCTCAGTGAAGACAGCAACTTATCCACAGAATTCAGTATGAATCTTTTCTTTACTAATATCAAGAAAAGTATTATGGAGTCAGATGTTTATTATAGGTGAAAAAAGAACATAAAGCAAGAGCAAGATTCTGATTTATTCACTTCTGTTGTCATTTTTGAGAAAGTTGGTATCAGTGAATAGATCTGGATTCATCAGCTGCTTGGAAGATGCCCTATTTACTGCTTTTCCATGAGGGCTGCAATTTAAACAAAGATTTAAACCTCAGTAACACATCTACTGTAAGAGTTCAATCTTTAGACCTGGTTTATTCATTGCCTGAATGGTAAGCAATAAACAAATGATTTGAATGTACATTCTCCAGTATGAAGCTGATGGATTTTAGACATTATGTTACATATTTCTGTATTAGAATACTTGATTTTTGCAATGGCTTTTCTCCAGGCTGGTGAATTTGATGGAACCATAAGTAAAATGATATATTGGAGGACAGTGACATTGCTTATAATGATAGTGAGAGTGCTGTAGTGACATTGCTTCTTGCAGACAAAGCAGTTCCAGAATCTTGTACTTGATAGCACTCAAAGACTTATAGTGAACACTGGAGAAGAGACAATAGTCATTCATAGAAGATGGCAAAAGATAAGAAAAATCCATTATTTGCAGTAGATTTGTATGCAGAAGCTCAGCTGGAATTGCTGTACTGACACATAATGCAGGAGTGTTCCTTCCTAAGGTTTTCTCTTAGCTGGGTTTGTGGCCATGTGAGAGTTTGCACACTGCACTTGGAGCTCAGCACTGTGAGGAGACTGATAGAGTCACAAACATCATTACACTTCTGACTGTGATACCTGCTTCAGCACAGCCAGTCGTGTTGTGGTGATGGGCTCTTCTGCGACGCTGAGTCAGAAATGCTTCTGGTGGGTTGTCACTTTCCTGATGGGTGGTTTTCTTTACTTTTCATATTCCCCATCATTGGTTAGCAATGGGAGCGTTCAGTGTTACCTACAGTGGGAAGATTGTTTTAATGTGTTTGTTTTCTGTTTTTCTCTTTTATAACAGAAAGGGAATCAACCAAAGAAACCTTATTTACCAGTCTGTGACAACAGGGTTTAGCAAGGGACAAAAATCTTGCTGTTCTTTCAGTATGATGATAATGAAGACAATAAATGTCTTCTTTCCCCAGCAATGAGAATATTGAGCTTGTGGATGTCTGAGCAGCTGTTTAGTTACTACTTAGAGCTTCTGTTAATTGAAAATGGCCCCACAGTCAATATATGCCACTGTCTTTATTGGGTTTCTTGGAACCAATTTCTACCAACTAAAGATTCTTTGGAAATGTTTGCTAGTAATTTGCAGGAACTAATAAAGTACTGTTGTTTTTGGTAAATATTTTATCAAGGTATTTCCTTTCCCAGATTAAGTAATAAACCATTTATTTTCCTCATTCCGCAGCAGAAAACAATGATATCAAGACAGATTCTAAATTTAGCGTTAATTGAGGCTCCTTGCTTGGCTTATAGAGAATAATATATTGAATTTGCATTAAATGAAATGGACTACTGTCTATTTAAACACATCTTTATTCTCTCCTTGTCCCTGCCAGTTTCACGCAATGGACACACTGCATAAGCACAACTATGATTTGAGCAGTGCCATCAGTGTTCTAGTGCCCCTGGGAGGGCCTGTCCTGTGTAGAGATGAAATGGAAGAGTGGTCAGCATCAGAAGCTAGTTTATTTGAAGAGGCTTTGGAAAAGTATGGCAAGGACTTCAATGACATTCGACAAGACTTTGTGAGTATGAAAGCAGTGCCCTTTCCTGTAGCTGTGTTTTGCTGTGGTTGAGCATAGCTGCCTTCTGTAGGTTTGGAAGGTTTAGCTAGGGGAGAAACCTGTGTAGCTGATATGTGTGATAAACATATATATATACATTTTGTTTGTTTGAAAGTCAATATGCTTTCTTGTTCAATGCTATTGTTTGGAATGATGGTGAGACAAGATACTCTGTTTAGTGGTTTAATACCAGGTAGGATATCTCATGCTGAGACATTCCGATAAGGATTTTTACAAGGATTTTACAAGCATCTGAAAAAGGTCTGGGAACTTCGCAGAGTGTTTCCACAATTTCCAGTCAAATTCATTAGCAGCTACATGGCTGATTCCCCTGGGTGTTTTTGGAAAGCTGGGGTTTTTACTATGGTTAGCAGAGAGAAATTTATATTCAGATAGGTTTTAAAATGTACTACAGGGAGTTATTTTGACATATTAGATGTTTTGGCAGTTCTGAAAAGTATAAGAAATGTTTTCCAATATGTTCTAGCTACACTGGTTTTGGTACTGGAGTATCGGATATAGGGCAGTAAACCTTTAATTTGCTAATTCTAATGCAGAGTAATGAAATTAAATGGATTCTAACACTGGTTGCTGGAATTGCTAGTAATTTGCTACAAAATTTTTGCACCTTTTATAGAGAGCCTTTTTCTTTCAAGGAAAAATATTTCCTCTGTTGTACCAAGTTCAAGTTGGGCTTCATGAAAAGGTTAAAATTTGAATCAAAGGAATTCCATTATTTAGGACTCAAGTTGATTGACACATTTTCACATTCATTCCATCCTGCTTGACTCTTGAGAGCTCAGATTTTTTAAATTTTTTTTGCAGTTTATTAATAATCTTTGTGAGGGGCAAAAAAGGTACTGTGTGGTAAATGTAGAAGTCCTTCCAAGGCAGAGTGTGGGACAGTGGGAGGAGGCTTGGCAATGAGCTAAGCTGTCTTTCCTTCATTTTCACAGATTTGAAATGGAACAGGTAATTGAATGAAGGTGGGAAGGGAAGGCTATTGTTTTTCTAATGAACTGACATTTTAATAGGTGTATTATATCTGCATGCTTAATTCTGAGATTCCCAAGGGAGAAAATGTTCACTGCATTAATGACATAAGGTTGAAAGTTGCATCGTAAATGAAACAGCTCTTTTAAGTTCAAGAAAATATTATTGAAAAATAATATTTTATAGATTTTTTAGAACTGAAATCTTAACGTAAACTACATTCCATATTATTTCTCATACAGACAAATGGTTCTCAGAAATTGTTCAATAATTGTACAATACAACAATTGTACAATAATTCAGGAGCTATGTCTTCTAATTAAAGGGTTCCTAATATATAATATCTGGCTTTTAAAAATGCCTTAAGCATATAACACATTTTATTGGCTGTTTATAAGTTGTGTCCTAACACAATTTGTGAGCAAGTATGCAGAAGGCTTGTCTCTGGTATTTATGTAGTATTTTTATTTTCTGTATAATTTCTGTGTTACCTATTACTACATTAAAGTGATACAGAATAGTAATGTGTTGCAAGAATTGCTTCTGCATTTGTAATATTCAAATGATAGATAGTTGAATGATTCAGAATTCAGAGTTGAATTCAGAATTCAGAGTTGAATTCAGAATTCAGAGTTGAATGAAACAGAAGCTGTTTACAATATTCAAATTTTCTCAGATTCCTGATACCCTCCCTCTTTGACTCAATCTTCCTTCCCAAAATGCAGATGTTTTCCCATGGTCTCCTTGCAAAGCAGGAGACACACACAGATCTGGTGATAGCATTGTGTAGCCTACTGAGGGCACCTTAACCATGAGTCAGAGTGCAGCACAAATGGATGTGGGGCACTAATTACTTATAGCTTCATTTAGCTAGAAGAGGGATATTATCTGTTCTTAGTCACTTTTTTTTTAATCTTTGGAAAAGTGTCATTTTAAAAATCCTTAGAAGAGCATTTATTTTATATCTCAATTTATATGGCACTAATATCAGTACACAGTCTTTATTTAACTCTATGTAATTTGAAATCTTTCAATTATGTTAATCATTGTGTGATCTTGGGATATCTTAATTTCTCTAGTGTAAAATTTATGTGTTCTCGCTTCGTATGTAGCATTCTAAAAGTACAGGGATTTGAAAACACACATTTGCTTTTTAAGTAATCATTGAAAATAGTCCTTTGAGATTTAGATCATGGATATGTGAAAAGTTTCTGCAAGGTGAGGTGTAGGTATAAATATGTAGCACGTAAGCAGTGATTTTCCATGATAATACTTTTATCTATTATCACCCCTCTCTCCATTGGCAAGCCATTGATAAGTTTAAGTACTCTTAGATGTGTTGTAACAGCAAGGGCAGAGATGATAATGAACTGATAGTGTGTGTGTGAACTTGTTTGAATCTCAAGGTAGGATCTAATGACAAAATTAAATCTGCAGTGCCTGAGATCAGACTCAAACCTAAGCAGTCACGCAGTGGTGCCACAGGACAGGCAGGAAGGTCAGGTTGCATGGCAGAAGGGGTGGGCAGCAGTCCCCTGAAGCAGAAGGGCGAGGCAGTGCCTGCCTGAGTCATTTCATCCCAGAGGAGTCGCCTCTTCTGAGTCGGCCCAGATTTGCAAGGCACAGCAGCTGCAATTGCAGCCCTTACAGGATAGTTCTGCAAAGGGCAGATTCATTTACTTTTCCAGCAGTTCTATGAACTGCCACTGTCTGATGTTCGATGTGCAGCTCAAGTATTAAGCTACAAACACTAAATATTAGTAAGCAATGTTGTTATAAATTAAATGGTGTAAAGGAGTTTACCTCTTTTTCATAGATAGGAGATGCTCATTTGTAATCCAGTTACCAGTCTAGCCTTTGAATAATAATTTTCATCAACTGTTGACTCACTGACCCTCGTAGGAGAAGTTCTTCTATCTTTAAGACTGTGTGAATCCTAATCAACCTAAGCCTTGTAAGCTAATTCAATTTACTTGATGTGCTTGAATTATTTCACGTCCAGGGTAGTAGAATGGAAAAAAAAGAGAATATTTTATGTTCTCCAAATGTAACTACTTTCTGAACAGTAAGACAAAAGCTGTTATACTTCTTAATTCTTAGTTTTTAATTATCAATAGTTTTCACTAATTTATAATTGTTACATCTCAGATATGGAGGAAAGGCCTTGCTAATCAAGACTTGGAACTGTTTGTAGAAAGCAGGAGCAACTGTTTTCCAGCTTTAGAAAATTGTGAAAACATGCCTTAAAATTACCATGATCATTTTAAGATGATTTATAATCCTAAATTTTTCTTGCTGATCTGATTTGATTGGTCTATTTATTCCCTGGAGAAACTAACGAAACTTAAAATTCCCCTCTCTCTGTTTTTGTAGCGCTGATAGCTTTTGTTAATTTCTTCCTGCAAAATGTTATGCAGATGAGCATATTTACTTCTTTGAAGAACAGAATTTGCTAATGACAGTAAATTATGCTATGGCAGCTTCACTGGCAGTTCAGTGCATCAAGTGCATAGGTGAATGGAATACAGGTTATCCATACTCAGTCTGTCAAACAGGTTTTCCAAGTTTTGAATCAAAGTTCAAAAGGATTACATTTATTTGGTCCAAGCATCTTAATTATCTTCCTTTAATTGTAAATACCTACTGAGTGAATGAACATACTGGTGTCACAGTCATAGCTAAAACAGATTAAGGTATTTTCTAGAGAAATGGTAGACATTTGTAGCATGAGCATGCTAATAAGTATTCAGGAAGGAAAATAAATATGCATATGCTAAAATGTACTAATTGACAATGGCAGGTGTTTGGGGTGACAGCATTTCACCTGGATGCCAGGAGGAATGTGGATCTGGAGACAGAATAATTTAATCTGTCACCTCACACCAAACATGTCTTCATGTCACTGGCCTTTCTGGGGGAAGATTTCTTTCAAGGCATAATTTACCTGAGAAAGCAAAAGGATTTTAAGAACCTGAATTGTGTTACTACTTATTGGGGCATCAGCATATGCATTTCTTACACTGCTACTTTTAAATCAAATGCAAATGTTCAGGGATTTATTCACTGTGGTGCATTTCTAAGGCTGAACCTGAATCAAGCAGCTTAAAAAACTAGTGAGCTCCTGCATGCAGCGAGAGGCAGTTTGATAAGGTGTTCCTCTGGTGTTTTAGGAATTTAACTTAAGGTGCAGGAAAGTATTCTTTTGGCTTAAGACATGCAGAAAGCTGCCTAGTGGGGTCAGTAAGGTTGGAAAGATCAGTTTCCACGCCTGTATTTTCTGGAACCTCCTAAACATCATCCTCATTTCTAGAAAGCAGATAATATTTGTATTAATGCATGCCTCTAGAAAATATAACAGACAAATGAGTAACGTTTCCAAGTTATGAAGAAAAATTGCATGAATTTTGGATGAGACATCATAATTTAAATTACAGAAAGACCTTGTGGAGTTAAATAGATTATTTGGTGATAATTAAAAATGATTGCTTAATTTTCTTCCCTACACTTAGGTTAATACATTTTTATTTTACCGATGAACGTGGGCACCCAAAATAATTGTCTTTATCAAATGTACCTTGTTTGTACAGAGATTTTTGTGAAATATTTATTGGCAGTATCACTCTTGTTGCTCAGGGTAACATTTGTCCCTCGCATCCTTTTGTTTCTTGATAATGGTTGAGAGCGTGTGGGAGTTTATGCAAAACTAGTGGTAATGTATGAGCAGCTGAGGTGTTATGGGACATATGAAAAATCTGTGAACTAAGTATGCTATCCTTTGTCTTTTTTAAGAATAATATTATCATGAGACTCGAGCACAGTCCTGTCAAGATGATTTCTTTTAGTCCTAATGTTATTCTCCATCTGACACACTTTATAATAGAGATATTACCTTCTGTGTTTCCTGATGGAAATCTGCATTCTGTTTTGATCATTTTGTTTTAACCATATGGCTTAAACAGAATAAATTACATTTAGATTTGGATGTGTGATATTGTAATTCTGCGTACTTGTTAACTATAAGGAAAGGTTGTGTATTATTAATTGCAATGTGTTTGTTTGCATATGGATTCTCATGTAATTTTATACATTCAGGTTTTAGTATGTGTCTCAACTATACTTGATTTTAACATGTTTCACAAGAAGTGGACATTGCAATTTCTTGGAACCACTTTAACTTGTAACACATGTTTTTCAGCTCCCTTGGAAGTCGCTGACTAGCATCATTGAGTATTATTACATGTGGAAAACCACTGACAGATATGTGCAGCAGGTAATTTAATGACTATTTCAGAATGAACCAGTCTGAGACATTCTTAAAAAAAAGTGATCTTGTTAAAGCATAAAAATCTGTTTGTCTTCTTGAAAAGGTATATGATGGGAGGCCTAAGGTAATATTTTGGGGTAGAAAGTGGTGGTTCTGTGCTGTTACAGGCTGCATTGTCCAATCCTCTGATGCCTGCTGTACATCCCCTAGCTGTGAGGAGCTTTTTAAGCCATTGGTATCGTATGCTGGTTTGAAGCAATGGCATTCCTGGTTCCTGCTTCAGTAGGGGATCAGAAGGAAATGGGCTGCAGAGCAAATGCTTTAGGCTGTGAAGCTCTGCCATGGGACTGAAGGACGCAGAAAAACACATTGTGTTAAAGTGGCTGCTGGTGTTATGAACCTTTTATTGGTTCTCCTTGACAAAACATTACTTTGGCATTACCAGCATTTCAAAATTGAGACCATTCTGCACAAAGTGGATGTGTTCGTCCTTCTTTGGATTGAATGTTCAACTGTTTGGGTTGCTCTGGAGCAAAAACATGTTAAGATTATATTGGGTACCAATACTGGGATATTTTTAGCAGATTTAGGCAAAATTTCAGTGTTGGTGCTTTTTTATATATTGTACTCTTTATATATTTACTCCTTGGTTTAGATGTAAAATACTTTAAAATACTCTATTTTAATTTCTGATTTAATGTTTAAGCTTGTAGCTCCTTTGCTTGCCACATAATTAACGCTGATGTTATGGACAGCATGTTGAAAATATTTTTTTTTGCTGTAATAACTATAGCTGTACTGTTAGATGGATCTTTAGACTTGTTTCAGATTAAATGTACCAGAAGGATGATTGCTTTAGGTTGTTCTGGTTTATTTGAAATTGTTTCTACATCATCTTGTTAGAGTATGGAAAGTAAGAGAAAGGTCTTTTACCACATAGTAGAGTCTTGGTCCATCACTAGAATCTTTTAGTTCTATGGATAATACAAATAGAATATAATAAGTTACCTGTAAAGGCATGTTTTTCTAGGTTTGTCACCATTCATTTCACTTTTAACACTTTTTTTTCACTCTTAATTTTTATCCGAGAAAGGTGCTGCCAGCAGAGATTTGCTGTGCATCTTGTCAACTTTTAATGATAGTGTTTGAGGAAGGCCAGGTTTTGATTGATTGATTCTACTGAATGAAAAGTTGTTTGTGGTGTTCTCCTTGAAAGTCTGATTCAATGCAAAAAGACTTTACTGAGACTTTGTAAGAGGAAAAGAGAGAACATATTAAATGGTAGCTAAATTGCTCTACTGCAACAATATATTACATTTGCCTCTCATTTATTTATTTCCATTATTGAAAGCAGTACTTTAGGGAAATGGTCATTTCTTGGGATACTTGTAAGTTGATATTCATAACAATGCTAATTCATTAGAAGCAGCAGACCCCAGGTGAAAAACTGGGTTAATGTAGTTTGACCTCCCCTGCAATGCAGTCCGTAAGAACTATTTTAAATACTGTTTAAAATGTAAATTTGTTTTCCAGGTAAAGCATCAGCTCTCATTGTTATATGGCTTCAGGGATTTGTTACAAACTGGTGTTTTGTTTCTTGTCTAAATATTTTCAGTTTAAACTTCCAGCTTTTACCTGTTCTGTCTCTAAATTTCAACAGGCAGAGGTTTCTTCTCAGAAACTGCAACTATTGGTAGTTTTCTTTCTGCATCCTTTACTCTTTCACAGTACTTAAAAGTTGGTGTGTCAGTGTGACTTCAAGCTGTGACATGTTCTGCTGCTTTTAGAGAGCAATGTTAGCCGTAGTTTTAATGTATACAAATATAGCTTACACTGAAATGGCATTGCATGGTTATTTTTTTTAGGAGGCAGTACATCATTCACTTTAGTAAATAAAGGAGGAAAGCAATTGTTAAATTGCATTCCTTACAACCCCCATACCAGCACAAAAAGTATGTTAAAATTTAATGTGTATATAGTCACTTCTCACTGACGCTGCCATCAGGGCTTAATACAACTTCCTACACATGCCTTTAAATTCTGACAGTGCTTCAGGGCTACTTTCCTCATTTCTTGCCCCTTATTGTATTTTCTCTTTTGGTCATGATAAGTGTGCACTGAGATTTACTCATTGTTTTGTAGAATGGAGCCAGTTTGGTAGGAAGCTCCGAGGAATGTGTGGTAACCTATTTCCTGCCAGTTTCACATGCTTTTTCAGGCTGAAAAGAAATTCTATGTTGTTGGATATAATATGGAAAGGAAAGAGGCAGTTGTGGGAAACCTGTGTCCTGCTGTTAAGCTGAGGGAGTTCACCACTGAGAGCTCCTCTGCTGGGGCTGTGAAATGTTCTCAGATTAAAAACTACCAGTTTATGAGACCTGGAGCATGATGCTGCTGCTGTTCTTTCTCCTTGCTCTTGTAAAAACTGACCCAAGCAGGCAGAGCAGACCATGTTTGCATTTTTCTATGGGCCAGCTGAAGGTAGAGCAGTGTTGCCAAGCCTGGAGCTGGGGAAAGGTTGCAACTGTACCAGCAGTGTCAATGGGATTCACTTCTGTAGCTCCAAACATAACTGGGCATCTGTGAACAGCAAAAGACTGTAAGGAAAAAAAGGTTTTTTTGGAGATAAATAGAAAAGAGCTCTCATATTGCATGGGAATTAATTAATGGTGGCATGGACTGATTAGAACTCTATTTGTCATACATTACTCCTTAAAGATGCAATTTTTATAAGTGAGAGTTTTATAAATGGACAACACAGAAGCAACTTGATGAGGTGGAAAAGATCAGCAGTTTACACCAGGAGGTTTACTCAGACTGCTGGGCCAGTAAAGCTGAATAACCCTGTAACTCACCCCATGGCTCAGGCAAGGCACTCTCAGAGCAGTCATCTAATGATAGTTTGCTCAAGGTGGGAAATATTTTCCTGGATTATAAGCCTTGGAAAGGTTGGATATCAAAAAATAGGAGTATAGCAGAGAGGAGAATTGGCTGTTGTAGGAGAAATAGAGGACTGAATTTCAATCACCTCTTAAAGAAAGACAGGTAGTACTGATTTTTTATTGCTGGATATAAATGTGTCCCTTCATTTTTTTTCATCCTCTGTAATGAAATTGACCGTGTTTCAACTCCTTTTCTCACTTGCCTCTTTCTTTTTTTCTCTCAAGTGATCAGAAGTAATATCTTGAGTATAGAAATTGCAGAGAAATAGTGCTTTTTCTTCATCCTTTACAAACAAATGTTTTGGATAACCTGTAGACATCTGAACGCTGTATTTCTTGTGCCACTGCTGAAAAACCTGTTGTCTTAGTTACTTGCATAATATTTGGCAATAACTAAAACTTCTCAACGTTATAGAAATGCAGAATGGTTTGAGTTTGTTGTAAGTATGAAGACAGTAATGATTTAGTAAATTCAGACTATCGAGACAGTAGTATAACTGTCCTGTTACTGTGATGTTCCTGAGCCACAGTTTTGATGGCATTTAATGCTAGTAGGTACTCATTGATTTCTAAGAGTCAGTGGGCTTTACTGTTCCTTTTACTGTTATAAAATCCCAGCCTCAGGCTGGACAGAGCACACAAGAAGTTTTGTTACATGACTGACGAGGAGCACAATTTCATTCATTAAGTTTCTACTTAATTCTGCAATTAGGGGTAGCCACAATGTTTATATAGATGTAATCTGAAATTGTCATTTTTACAGTTTTGTTGTATATGTGAGGCCTGTGAGTTTTACTGGGAAGGATAGTATATTATGATTCCAAACTAATAGTAAAAATTGAGAACTTGTTTTTCATGGTTTTTGTCTTGATGATTTCAACACTTGTTTTGGAGGCTCTTGTGAAATCACAGAGTAGAAATAATTTAAAGGTGGATTGTATGCAGTTTGATAAAATCTCATGCCTTAATATAATAAAATATTTTAATGTGTTAATTTTTCAACTAGAAACGTCTGAAAGCGGCTGAAGCAGAAAGTAAATTGAAACAAGTATACATCCCCACCTAGTGAGTATAACAACAAAGTCATTTTTTTGAGTAATATACAGGTAAAATTGAAAGAGTAACATGCAGTTACATGCATGGTATTTTCCTGGTCATCTTTTTAATGATGACTTTCACAGGATTAATGGTTACTTTCACAGGATTTGTTATATGCAGATATATAATCGGAAAATGCTAGAAACTCTTGCCTTAAGCGAAACCTTCATACTTAACTGATCCCTTTGTCTTTGACCTGCAAACTGCCTGTCTGGAATGATAAGAAATTTTATAAAAGGTGATCAAGTACTATCTGTGGACTACACCCATGCAAGAAGAACCTTATAATTTAAAAAGCAGTTTTTCCAAAATAATCTGTTCTAAATCCCTTTAGCACATTTGCGTAAATGCAATATTTCAAAATAGAAGCAGTTGTTAATGTAGTTACATAAAATAAAATCAGATAATTTCCCATTACAGTTTTATCTGGCCAATGAAATCTGTTTTTCATCTAGAGACAAGAGATGTTCTGGCTGTAAATTAAAGACAGCACACAGCCCCAGATCTTCCATCTTTGACCAAGTCCTATTATTGCAATCTTGTTTTTTTCTGAGGAGTTTTTGATCTGTGTTTTTTTTAGATTTAAGCTCAATGCTATATCTTCTTCTGTTAATGTGGTTTGCAAAAAAAAGATAAAATCCCTCCTTCATATTCATAATTTCCTCAATATTATGACAAGAAAAAAGATTACAATTCATTTTTTTCTAAGCTTTCTGTGGATATATTCAGTTTACATATATATGAACTTCCCATTGTTATGAGTGTTTGTATAACAGAAGAATGTAATACCAAAGGAAGTACTTTGTAAAGGTTTTTGATGGCTTGTATAAATTGCATATAATAGAGTTTCATTTCCAGATTTCATACTGACTTTTCTCTCTTAAACAGATGTAACAATGAAAGCAGCAGACTGTTAAATTAATTATTTTAATCTTATCTCTGAACAAGTTTTGTGAGTTTTGAAGCTCACATCTCTTATAAGTCACACGGTTTAAAAAAAAGCTAAAACCCCTAATCTTCTCAGAGATTCCCTGATTCCACACTTCTCAGAGTGTTCCCTAATCTTCTCAGAGAAGTGGCTGCTTTAGGAAAACCATAAGGTGCTCAGTCTTTACATTATGTTTTTTCAATTTAATTTCCTTGGTCCATGTGGACAATTTGGGATTTTCAATATGTTCATAGTAGGAACCAGCTGTACTGGATGACAAAATGTGCTTCAAAATGTGGGATTTTTTGTGTTTTTATATTACTGCCTGTCTTTAGCCTCCGTTTCAAGACAAAATCCCTAGTCAACAGTAAGGGGCTGGTAGGACTTCTCAAGTCTTTGATACCTGTCCAATCTGGGGTGGTCATGGGGAAGTGGATTGCTAAATGCTCTGCTTCTAGACTAATTTATTGCATTTGAAATCTGAGTAGAATTAATTCTCAGAGCTGAGTACCTTTTTGAACTTGATCATTAGGTATTTCCTGTAAATGCAAGATTCTGTCCTTAATACCAGAGAGTCCCTTACAATTCATGGCTTTTCTGGAAGGTAACTAAGCAACAGATTGTAGTGTGGAAGACTTAATTGTCTCTCGATCTCTCCTCTTGTACCTTGAGCCCAAGATAAAGAATATGTGGAAGTGGTAAAATTGTCTCTTGCTGGCTAGAGTGAAAAGGGAGAAGGCAATAGACAGACTTGTTGGCATTTGAAATAGAGATTTGATACAGCAAAGTTTTCTTCAATTGTCATTTTAACTTTTCTTGAATATATTTTATGCTACCTAAAGTACCAGATAATCATCTTAGGAATCAATGTATCCAGCCTTGCATTGTATTGAGGGTAATTAACACTCACAAAGTTGAAACTCTGGAAATATTGCACTTGACCTAGTGAGGAGTATATTAATGCTCTCTGAATTAATTGACCTGTAAAGTCCTACTTCACTGAAGTATTAGTAGTTGCAATAATTGCAAGAATGGTATAGTATAATAATATTAAAAAAACCAAACAGAAATATCTAAAAACAGTTATTCAGCTTCTCAGAGAGGAAGTAGCTTGGAAGAGAACGCAGACAGAACAACCTGATATTATATATGGGTGAGCTTTGCCAGGGTTTAAGACATTTGCATTACTGCAGTTGGTGGGAAGGTGTGTACTTGTTTATCAGACAGGAGGCTGTTTGACCCTTTCCTAGGTGAACAACCTTGTAGTGTTACAGGCACTGGTACTCCTCTTACTTGTTATACTTCACTCAGAGTCCATCCTCGACTTGTAAACCCTTATCTGTTGACTAGAACCACCTTCTTAAATTCCATGCTGTGGCAGACTTTTATTAATGCTTTGATCCTGAGACTTTTATGAGCTTGCCTAGTAGCTTAGACCATGTGAGCACACTAAAGAGCTGTAATTGGAGTATCAGAGCAGCCCTTTACATAGCAGTTCTCTTATAGAGTACAAAAATTAGTCTTGTTGTTTAGAGAAGATTTTATAGATGTTGTCAGCACACATCAGAATCCGGAATTAGATTGTTTGTGTTCATGTTGAGTAACCAGTTAGTAAAACCAATTTTTTTTCTCAACTTTTATTTTAAATTTATTTAAAGCAATAAACCAAATCCCAATCAAATATCCAGCAACAATGGGAAACCTGCTGCAGTCAATGGAGCAATGGGAGCCTCTTACCAGGCACAAGCCACAGTAATAGGTCGGGCTTGTGAAAGCTGCTATAGTAAGTAAATGTAGTTTTTTCTTAATGACTCAAGAGTTTGGGTTAATCTTAATATGTGCTGTTAAAACAAAAAAAAAGTGTATGTGCTTTTGTTTGCATGTGACAGAGGATAATTTGCAATTACTTTTGTGGCAGAAATAACTTAAAAGTTATAGCTGCCTTCAGTAGATTAATTAAATGTCAATATTCAAATTACTTTATGATTTAACTATTCAGAAAGTACAACAAGTTTAAGTACTATAATATAATGGCACTGATATGTTATTCCTTTACCTTCACAATGCTAGATTCAATTTTATTTTTGGTTTTCCTTTAAGGATGCAGGTTTTTGAGCTGGGCTTTTTTTTTTGTTTGAATGATTTTTAGGTGGTTTTTCCCCCCTCTGTTGTTGTTGGGGAGCATGGGGGGAGGGCTTTTGTTTCTTTCTAGTATTTAGTGTCTTTCTGATAATTTTTGTTGGATTTCTTGAAATAGCAGCAACAGAGGTTATATGAGATTAGTTATAAAATCCAATGTAATAAGCCTGTCTTCCAGTGTAAGATTAGAAATAGTGGTTTGTTTTTTTTTCTTGTAGTCCCTGGGAGAAAATATCTTCTTGGTGATACAAAGCCCCTGGTTTGAAATTCGTTATTAAAGCATTTCCAAAATTTCCATTTGGAGTTGACTTCTGTGGTGCTTTTGTAAAAAAATAAAGCAACTAACAATTCAAGTTCTCACTGTCTGTGTCAAATATATTGAATATTTATCCATACAATGCTCAGATATTGCCGTATATTAAGGCCATATATAGCCATCTATCACAGCATTTGGATTTGTTGTAGTGAATGTAGCCTGCACCAGTTCACCTGTGCTGTTTTCTCCTCCTTAGCTCCACAGTCTCACCAATGGTATTCTTGGGGCCCTCCTAATATGCAGTGTAGGTTGTGTGCATCTTGCTGGATTTATTGGAAGAAATATGGTGGCCTGAAAATGCCCACACAGACAGATGAAGATAAACTTTCTTCCAGCCAACCTACAGAGGTAGGATTGTCCAGATAAACTTTTCTAAAAGAAAACATGGTGCTTTCACAAGACTGCTGTGATTTGATTATTTAATGGAATGGGTTTTTATGTAGGTATTCAACTTTGGTATTACAAAACTCAGATTATTAATCCTTTTCCTGTGTTAAGTAGAACTGTACAGTGCTCAGGCCTTGCCATATCTTTAACTTCTCGGATAAACAAACATGTGCTTCCTGCATTTTTGGTGTACAAATGTCGTTTTGTCAATCAAATGGTGTCTTATCTGTGAAATGTTAAATTGACTATGAAATATCTCATTTAGAATGGCATTATATGTCCATTCTCAGCAGAGTTCTCTGCTCTGTGGCTTGCAGCTCCCCGTGTAGGCCCGTTTTTGCCTAGTGCTGAGACGTGTTAGTGGATGACTGTGGCGGGCCCGTGAGCGCGTGGCCGAGTGCCGTGAGCGAGCCGCGTGTCACCTCTCCCGTTGCCTCCGCAGGAGCCGCACGCGCGGACCCACCTGTCCCGGCAGGCCACGCAGGGCACCCCGGTGCGCAACACCGGCAGTCCCAAGTCGGCGGTGAAAACGCGGCAGGCCTTCTTTCTCCACACCACCTGTTGGACAAAACTGGCCCGTCAGGTCTGCAAAAATACCCTCCGGCTGCGGCAGGCAGCACGACGTCCCTTTGTCCCTATTAACTGTGCTGCCATTAAGGCAGAATGTAAGATGTTTTTTTAATTCTTAGTTCTGTGTGCTGTGCTTCCCACCCATTTTTGTCTTTTAATTTTATTTTCTTTTTCAATAAACATTTCTTGTCTATACGCTTTTGCTTTTCATTTTTTTTTTTTCATTTGTCCAGCATATCACCGACACATAAGTCTGGTTGCCTTGAACAGATCTTAGGCTGTGGAAACATTTCAAATTAATTAAAAAGGGGGATAACTCTTACCTCATTCACTTTCAAAAATTGACATTAACAAAAATGGGGGGCAGGAAGGGAAAATCAATGCCATGACATACGTGCTTCCTACTAGGCAGCATGAAGGAAGTATGCTTTTATGTTGCTTTTTTATTCATTTGCTGAGCAGAACCTATAGATTTGTACATGTTGTACTTTTTTCCAGTGGGGTTGGCCAAAGAATCAGGAGCTGGGGGTTCATAATAATTTAAATGTGGTGTGCAATACAGTTCTTTGTCACTATGACGATCAGATAGTGGTGATAGCCATATTTATTATTATATCATGGTTGCATCATTTTGGTTTTCTCTGTTCCAGTTTTAAATTTTAGTTCTAAATAAAATTCTGTGTTACGCTTGTTCTTTTTATAGCCAAAATATAAAGACCTGATGAATTTGTAGTAGTATGACAACAGGCTATGAGTTTTTGTCGATAGCAACAGTAAGTCTCTTCACCTGCCTGCGTGTGTAAGTTCTCCTGCAAAGTCACTGAATATTTCAATGTCTTTTTTATCTGCACCAAGCACATTGTTTTACTGTTCACACTGTCTGGCTATTTTTCCCAGTCTTCCACAGATACAGTTCTTGGAGCAGAAGCTTGGTATTCAAGGATGAGCCATGCTGGCTAATTGTACTGTCAATTGTATTAGAATTGAAGAGAACTTTTAAGATTATTAGATGTGGGGTTTATAACCATGTTCACTAGACTAACACTAAATGTTTTCCCAGCATACTTATCTAGGATGCAGATGATGTCTGTGTCGTTTATGAGAAATTTACTCCATGGAGGCTTAAAATCTGATTCCAAGTAATTATTTTCCCTTTATGTACTTTAAGACCAGCCATTACGCATATGCAAACTCTTCACCTACTTTTGCAGTACTCCAAAACTTGCTGAATATATCTGTTCATTGTCTTTGTCTAATTTTTTTAGTTGTTCTTTTGGCCATTTTCTTTCTTCTTTTAAATCTGTGCAAGTCAGGAGCAACTTTCAGATTTCAGGAAACCATGTGTCCACTGTGTAAATAAAATGAGTTGATCTTCATGGAAGAAGTATTTTTAAGGCTGGATTGGCATTATATTTTTAATCCTCAATCCAAAATAAAAGTTACTTTCTGAGAGAAAGGTATTGTACCTTTAAATTTATGTTTTTGCTGAATCATGGATTAAAATTTAGAAGTTCACTTGAACCTTATATCTTTTTATTCATATCCCTATTTCTTCTCACTCACTGCAGTAAAAAAAAAATCAAAATATGAAACTTTTGTTTAAGGAAAGGAAAAAACAGAAGAAAAAGGTTTCATCCAACTGTTAGTCATCATACTAGAACACGTGTTCAATGTTAAAAGAGAGGACTGAAAAGATGAACTTTTCAGCAGGAAATAGTCACTCTTGCTTCAGACTGGGAGTGCTGTGACAAGCTTTGCTTCTTTGTGTGAAAAATTTCTACATCAGATTAATGGCAAGAGTAGAAAGATTTCTCTTTTTTTGTTTGTTTTTCCTGTAGTTTTTCTTTCATTATTCTTTTTGCTTAAAGCAAATTTTGGATGTTATGATTTTGTCCCTTTGAATTCTGATGCTTCCTGATTAGACCTAACGTAGGTTGAAGAAAAAAAAGTCACAATTGTTAATGGCTTTTGAACACAGCATTAAAATAACATTCTAACAGTGGAAACCAAATTATATCTCAACTAATTTAACTCACGTTTCTTTGTACACACACACATATCCACAATCCATGTTCTGTTTCTGGCAATCTCTCCTTCTGTGGAATCATTACAGTGCTCTTACCTGCATTGTCATTGTCATATTCTTGCTGTAGTAAAGCCAAAAAAGTAAGTAAAGAAAAAATGGTTTTTAGTTTTATTCCTGTACTAACATCTGGTGACCTGTTCTCAGTGCACTCTGTAGATTTTAATGTTATAACTAAATAGTCTCTCTTTTCCTGAGAATGCCCCGAATCCTTTTCTAGGGTTATCTTGAAGCAAATAATTTTTGGATTTTCAAACAAGATGCTTAATGAGCAGTAATGATTTCCTGTGCTGGATCCACTGAGTAATTACAGTATTGAATGAATATCCGTGTTGGTGTTAGAAATGTTACAGTCATGCTTAGCTAATAACCTAGCCAGAGTACCAGGTCACCCATGATATGGCATGAGATGGTTACAATGCCCAAGAACTGATCTGGAATTTGTTTTCCATGTTGGTGTGCTGAAACTTGAATCTAATGGCTGCTTAGATGCTTTGCCAGACTCACCTGACTCTGTGTATGCCAGACCAGTTCTTGAAAATGTAACTGCGTTTCCCAACTATGTTGGATTAGGCACCATAACAACACTCAGAAACCATAAAATCTGAGGACAGAAGGTTTGGTAGGAGGGCACTTATCCCAGCTGCATACCAGATTCTATGCCCTTTTAGTTGTGTGGAATTTGTTGAAGTGCCAGGCTGTAAATGAAACTGATTCCCAGGTCTGAGAAAGACTGTCTGAACAAGTGTGTCAGAGCACACTCATTAAATGAATTGGTTTTTGCATTCCACCTGTGTACCTGAATGCATCTGCAGGTACTTCAGTTGTTTTGGAGGGGCATGGAAGCCTCTGAGAATGATTACCTAAGGCCCAAGCATCTTTTGGGTGAAAGCAGGTTTCAACAGAGCATTTTCTATTATTGTACTTCCACCCACATCCTCTCCCTCAGCCCATTATATCTACTGGCAGAAAACAAGGTCCTGTTCTGTGTTCTTTATTCCTTCAGAGAGTGCAGAGAATTAGATTTTCCTCATTAATGAAGCCTGTAGCATGACCCCTGCTCAGATGCCAGCGGGAGGTAGTGGAGATGATGCATTTACACCCCAGTTCAATCTCGGGATGGCCACCGGGAGGTTGAGAAGGCACAGCGGCTCCTGCTAGGAGCACAGCCCATCATGGAAAGCTCAAACGTTGTTCTGCCTGAACTTAATAGACTCACTGTGGTTGGTGACAATAAACTTGTCTGATGGTTTTTCAGGAATAATTAGAATTGGTGAACTGCTTTGGTAAGACAAAATTCTCATAGTCTAAATCTCATGCACTACCTCCTTTTTAGTTTGAATAATATTGCATGTTTTTTGAAAGTTAAGCAAAACCATCCTGTCTGGGGAAGGTCTCTTAATTAGAGGAAAGCAAAGTGAGCATTCTTCTCAGCAGTCACTGATGAGATTGGATCTGTTTGCAGCTCACAGGCAGGTTGATAAATGCCTGGCAGTGAGCCATGTGTCTGTAAACATTATTGCTTCAGCACAGGGAGACTTTAGAGGGATTTTTTTTTTCCACTGCTTGGATATAGCTTTATTGATATAACTATATATATTAATTATAGTAATTTAAATCTGGATAACTACATGCTGTCTGTGTAGACATGATTGTCAAAATGTTTTCAGTGCATGATAATATATTATCTGTATAATATATGTATAGTTATCTGGAAATGGGTGTACTGATCATGATGAAAACTTATCATGCATCTAAATCCTCAGATTTATTAACAAATGTGATACACGGTACTTGCTAGTGATCTACTTTGATGAAACAAAGATGAGTGAAAACAGTGGAATATGTAAAATGTTACTGATTTGTCTTTGTAAGCATAGAGTTTGTCTTTTACTGGCATAGAACTACCCATTCATCTGAATTGAGTAACATTTATGGGTATTGGTTCACAAACTACGTTTTGCATCCTTGATTTTGATAGCTATGGAAGAGCTTTTAGCTGCATCTAGGATGAAAATATTTTCTCTGTTGTTACCTTTGAATACAATTTGTGCCAGATTTTAATAGCCAGCAAAATAATTGACAGAGCATACTATTTTTTCCCCAAAGTTTCTAAAAAGAATACAATTCAGGGAATACATAGAGCACAGTACATTCCTTAGATAATCTGCATTTTGACAGAGATATGATGGAATGTCAAAGAGAAATAACTTGCTAATGAGAGTCTTTCTAAGCTTAAGAGACGTACAAATCTAGTTTTTTATAAAAGGAAATAATTAGAAAATACTTTCATATCTAAAAGCATGGCCTCATTTGTTATCATCTTCTTGGCGTTACTGATTTCATTCAACTCTGTAATACCCACATCAGTCATAATGCTTGGCATGTTTAAAGCCACATAAAAAAATGTGTTTCACACTCTGGTTTGTAATGTAATTTCCTACAATTTTTCTAGTTGTGCTGTATCCTCTTTAGGGTTATGGTGCCCCAAATTATGTGCACTTCAAGATACAGATTTCCCATAATTTTAGAAAGTCACATGTTTTCTATTTTCCTATCATCATAATTTCTAACATTATGATTTTGATTTCTTTTTAGTATTGTCTAGATATTTTTAGGAAGCTGTTGACACTGACTCCACGACTACTCTTGTGCTTTGTGATGGTGTAGAAGCCATCATTATATCTGTATATTATGGTTATTTTACCCCTCCAGAATTAATTTACATACATTGCTTGATGCTGCTGCTATCCTTTGCTATCAGCTTTAGCTTTGATTATGCTCAGAAATTTCTTACCAAGAAATTTTAACTCTCTAATCACCTCTTTTCCTGACATTTTATATGTTGAACAGCACAGATCATTTGGGGATTACACAGACAATTAATTTTAATAAGATGCTAATTCCTGAAAAAGCCTCTTTTACCCTATAACAGCTGGACAGCAGAGCTCTTTGGTGACACAGTTTGGTAAAAGCTCACTGAAATGCCAGGTTGGATGCCAGATCAGCTGCATGTGGACATGTCATTGTCCCCTCAGAGGATCCTGGCAGACCTGTGAGACTGGCAGTTACTGGTTTATAGGCCATGTAATTAGGAAGGGACCCTGGAGGTCCCTAATCCCACCTCTTGCATAAGGTTCCTGTGCTCACGGGCCTTTTGTCCCGTTGAGCTTTTTGTATCTCCAAGGATGGAGAGTGCACGACTTCTCTGGGCACCTGCTCCAGTGTTTGATGAACCTCAGAGTAAATAATCTTACCCTTAAATCTAACCATCTCCTGTCTCCCAGCCGGCCTTGCCACAGACAGGAGCAGTGTGTTGTCCTGTCCCTGTGTTCCTGAGAAGGGTCTGGCTCAGTGTCTCTGCTCTGCTGCTGGAGGCTGCAGGGTAACCAGGTGTGCCCTTGTCCTTCCCGTCTCACCCAGAGCCGGTTTCCCCAGGCCCTGTGTGTCCTGATCTCAAACACCCCATCAGCTTGGTAACTCCCACCAGCCGGCCGTGCTCCAGTGTGCCTCAGTGTCTTCCGTGGTGGGGATCCAGAGCTGAACGTGGGGTCTGGATGTTTCCCATGGGGCGAGGGGAGAGGTGCCCTCCCCGCCCCGCGGGGCGCGTGCGCTCGCCAGGCCCAGAACGCCATCGTCCTTCTGCTGCAAGGACACACCGCGGAGTAACGAGAGCACATCACACTTGTTTCCCCTTCCAAGGGCTTGTTGGCTGCCCTGATGTTTCCAAATTCAACTGCGTGCCTCTATTAGTAATGCAGCCTTTTGCCACTGCGCAGCCCTACTTACTGAAGAATGTTATCACACTTGCCCTGGTTTTGTTCCCTTGAACCAAGACCATTTAAGCATTCATTAAACACCAGCAGCGTGTCTGCTCAGCAGTTTGGATGAATTCCACCTGGTCCTGGTAACTTGGCTTTACTTATTAACCAGTTTGTTTTGAAATATTTCCTATAGACAGTTTAATGTAACACAGTTCTCATACTTCCCTTGTAAAAGTATTTTGGAAGTGAGCTTCTTTAAGTGCTTCTTCAATGAACACTCTTGCAAAGAATGAGTTTTGCTTTTTTGCTGTGGCTTTTTCTTTCTTGTGTATTTGCCTCACACCTTCATAATCTATTGCTACAGACACCAGCACACTTTCTGCTTTTGGTGTGTTTGAAAAATATATAAAAAAATTGAAGATTCCTTCTTGTTATAAATGTATTTTTTTCTCATAGCTTCCACTATTTCACTGATCTTACTAAGATTTTTATTATTCATATAAAAGCTCATATTTGATTTTAGGACTTGCTTTAAATTTTGGGAGTTTTGTTAACTTCCTACCCTGACTTTATTCTCTGGTTTTACACTTGAGAGTGATGCACAAACCAGCTTCTGTGTTTTTCCTCTGTGTTCTGCATAAAGTTCATAAACTTTATTATACTTTTTATGGGAGCACTTTATTGTGGATCAAAGTTTGCTGCTGTTAAACATACTTTACTGTTTCAGTAGATAGGTGTGCTTTGGAATACTCACCTTTGGTGAACATGCTTTATCTCAAGCATGGAAATTGTGCTTTCCTTGCAGTATGTATTCCCAGGTAGCATATTTATACTCCATGATCCAATATCTTTTTTTACAGTGAAGACATGTAGACAGAAAATTTTCTTGCTAATTACTTCTTAGGCGATGTTTTGCTGTTCTCAAAGTAACTATAAAATAGTGTATAGCCTCTGCTTGTTTTACTGAGGGAGTCAGTGGAGACACATCATTCTGCTCCACCACTTTAAATATTTCAGCTGTTGTGGAATATTAAAAATAATCCAGGCACCCACCAGGTTTGTGCTTTTGTTCTTCCCTGAACACAGTATATTTTGTAATTAAGAAAAAATAATTAAGTACTTCATGTACTCAGCATTAGGACTCTGGTACCTTTGAAACCCATTATTTCCAGAATTTCAGGTAGATTCCTTAATCTATTAAAGTAAGTTGTGTTTTGTCTGCTGCACTGAAAGCATCTTGAACATCTGAAATACTTATTCCAGTCATTGCTGTGCATTCATGATCTTCATGATTTTTGCACAGATCTGGGTTAGAATAGATAAAGGGATTGTAAATTGTTCTATACAGTGTCTTATCCTCTTCCTGTTACTATTTACTCTGTTTCATGTGCTGGAATGAAGCAAACAGGAAGAATTTGGTGAAACACAGGGTGGAGTTGCAATTATAATCTATTTATAATGTTTCCCTCCTGTAAAACTTGTTAGAAAATGCAGATCTGCAAGTGCAAAGAGAGGAATACATATAGGTAGGTATTTGTGGGGACTAATTCCACGTGAGAGAACTCTCGACCTGTACAATCACCATATTAATGCAATTTTGTCCAGAACAAAACACCAGTGTTCTAGGGATACTGGAAGCTCTGTATGAGGATTTTTATGTGCTCATGGAAGACAGATAACCCAATCATTCTGAATAATTAAAAAAAAATATATATTTCCGTTAGTCTTGAAGTTATTTACTGAAATCTAGAACCTTGTGAATTTTTGCCTTAAGTTGACTGACTTAATTGTCTAACAGTGAACCTCTTTATGACACTTTGGGACATGGGGATGGAATCTCTGTTTGTGTGTTCACAGTAGCAGCAGGAAATTTAAGGCAGTTGCTGCATTGCTAGTTTTCATGTACTTAGCAGAAAGTGACAATCTTTGAGACCTTTGAGCTCTGTAATACTTGGTTACAACTGACCATTTTGTTCAAAGTTTACAGTGAAGAGTTACGTGACAAAAATCAGTAGTCCCAGCTTTAAATCCTTACCTCTGTATTACCCCATTTAGAGACAGAGAAGCTTGAAGAAAACAAAAAAGAATTCAATGTAAATTATTTTTAATAGCCCAAACTGCATTTCTTTTAGTACTCATGTTTTCATCTGTTTCATTTGCCTGGCTGACTGTCTCCAGAAAGACTTTGTAAGCAAAAAATACAATCAAACTGGTTTTAAAACTTATATTAACTTTAAAAAATCATAACATCACTTGCACGAATGAGGACGTGTCCTGCCTTTCAATATCCATGATTAGAAATATTGATGAAAAAAAGGAGAACCTAAAAGGTGGGCTAAAAGAAAAAAATTAATTTGTGTTAAAGATGCAAATCAGAAACTGGTTGGTGTGTCCTAAATCCGTTTGTGATGGTAAAATATTTAAACTGAGTTTTATTCTTTAAAATTCTCAGATGCAGATCGACATTGTGAACTTGCTGGGAATCCTCTGAAGATAAAAAGCACCAGAAAACCACTGTCATGTATCATTGGGTATTTAGGTGGGTATCTGCCTCCAGAGAATAACAACCCAAACAAACATTCAGCGTGTACTGAAGCTTCATAATCTGGTACTTAGAGAAAGAGAGATTTATGCTTTTAGTAACAAGAAAAAGCCCTGAAGCTACTAAATTATAATATTAATAATAATAGTGGTCTACTATCAGTTGCAAAACTGCGTGGTTGAACTTGCAGGATATGGGCAGAAGTCCTCCTGATAAAGTGTCAGAGTGAAACCTGATGTAATTTGGAATGTGAAAAATAGTCTGACTGTCTAAATAAAAAGAATAACTGCTCAAAGGAGAGATACTCAGAATGCTCAGGGCTGCTCTACTGTGCCCTTTGAACCCATTTGCAATATTACTTTTTACTTAAAAGAAGGGGACCTCAGCCACACTAAGACATATTCCTTGTAATTTGATGACCTGAGTTAAAGATGTGCAATGAAATGTGTACTGAGTTCACAGCCAAGAGGACATTGAACCCATAAGTTAATGGGGAGAGGAAAATTTTAGTAATAGCGATTCCTTGCAAGGAACCATCACTGGCTATTAAATATTTGCTCAGTCATATAACAATTGTGGTAACCCGGAGGCTGCTAATCCTCAAATGAGTATAGAAATCAATCCATTGATCAGAGAAGCAGTGAATAATTCTGCTGTGTATTAATCCTGTTCTACAGAAGTGAAGATGAGTGTAGGTCTCAGTCTAGATGTTTTCCTAATTTCAAACACCAGGAGTTTTTTTTTGTACTAGATCAAAGTATACAGTAAGTCTCCTGTCTTTCTGAAATAGGAATCAGCTATTCATGTAGTTATAACTGTTCTTCCAAAACATCAATTTGGTCAAAATACTAACTTCAAGAATGTGGGTAATGAGGAATTAATGCCATTCGCACTGAATTTTGATTCCTCCTGCCCTGGAGTTTAAGAAAAATGCCAGTGATAATTTCCTACAGACATCCCAGCTGTGTGTGTTATGTGTGTTGGAAGGACGACTTTGGCTGACTTGGTGGAGTTGTGGTTGTGAGGGGAGAAGCTGGGCAGGGGATGGTTTGTCCAGCTGACCTGTCTGTACATCTAAAGAGGAAATGGTAGCATGGGCAAACTTAGAAGACACCAAACCTTTTTAGTGCCATGATATAGAGTCTTTGAGAAGCTATCTTGATCCCTCTGGGAGTCTAAATCCGTAGGTTTAATGGGAGTAAATGGATGAACAGGGTCAGACAGCATTTTGTGTACTTACATGAAGGTCTGGTAGAAGATTAGCAGTGCTAAAATAGGCCAGGTGTCTGTGGGGTCTGCCTAGTATTTGACTGTATGGGAAGTAAAGGTATGTCACTATAGATGAGGAAAATAAAGTGTATTATGGGGATATGAAGTGTATCCAGTGCAGTTGAATGTGTGCATCTGAATTAGCTTGATAAGGATGGCTAGAAAATGGCTTTTTGTTTACCATGTGGCTTGGTGGGATTTTTTTAGTTTAGTTTGTTTGTGATCTTTTCTGTTTGCATGTTTCGGTAAATAAGTAAATCTTGTGTTATTTTTTTTCATAAAAATTAGTATTAAATATCATGTCATAGCTTGTATAGGAGGCATTTATTTTCTTTTAAAAATTCATGTTGTGCCATTCTCACAGATATTTATTGGCATATGATTAACAGTGTGTCTTAGGGCACTACTGTTTGCAACCTTTCTGGTAAGGCAGAGAGGATTTCAGTGCCCAGCACATCCTGGGTCATCATTTCCCTTTATCCCTATTCTGCCTCTTGGCTGCAGCTCCCACAGATGAGGTAGGACAAGCATTAAAATTAGGCCCTGTTCTCTCAAGATCTGGGGCTAATCCCCTGTAATTTCATCAGTCATCACTGTGCTCCCTGCAACAAAGCCTGCAAGGTAAACTCCTGGCTAATTAAATGTCCTGTATTACCTCCTAGTTATGATGAAAACAGGCTAACACTTCCAGCTAGGATATATGTTGAGGAGATGAGGTGAGAGAAAGGTGCAGCTGCCTAAGCCCCTTTGGAATCCAGGATGTTTACTGAGGTGACTCAGTAGAAGACTTCAGCTTCTCTTTGTTTATTTGGGTTTACTTATTTTTTTACCCTACTAACATAGTAGAAATGGAGACGTTTTTAGCGTTATTGTTATTTACTTTTTGGAGGCTGCAATCTAGTCCTATAAAATGGGTTCCTAATATATTATTGAAACATTGTTTCTTACTCCTGTTTTATTTTTATTTCAGAATGTGGCTCACTGGTTATTTGTTGCGTGGGTAGATGGTTAATTTGAATGCTATAGTCAGTTTTTTGAGTTAGCACAAGATGCAGGTAGCTAGAAGATTTTCAGTGAGGTGCTGGGCAAGAGATCAAGGGTAAGAGCAGCAGGAATTAAAAGATTTTAATTGCTATTATTCCCTAATACAATAATATGAAGGGATAATAGGCAAAACTCCTGAAATGCCTTGTTACTGCTCTGAGGTGTGATAAGGCAGCTGGTTAGAAAGTACTGATCTAAAGCATGATAATATTTGAAGCAAGTCTATATGTATAGGAGGAGTGAAGTAAGATGTAAAGACCCCCACAGGAAGGACTCAGTCCATTGGGAAGTTGTCCTGGCTGTTTAATTTAGTTCCTTTCTAGAACTTAAATGTAGAGCTTGGTCTTGCTACCTTCCTCTACTGCAGAAAGAGAAAAGACATTAGTGGTAAGCTAATGTAGGTTTAGTGTCTTCTGAACTGAAGACAAGTTGAAGGAAGGAAATGCTTCCTTCCTCAACTGTTTGCTCACCCTGAAAGTATAAAATTGCCTCTCCTATAGGTTGTAGATGAAAGGAGATGGAGTTCGCATATGTTGATGCAACTGCTGGGATTACTGTGGTTGCTGTTGGAGCTCTTTAGCAATAAAATAATATTTTTGTGTTGTTAGCCCTGGAAATCTACCATTTCCTTCAGAAAATTGGAAAAGATTGCTAATGAACATTTTAGAATGCAAATTCCAATTACCTTCAGCAAATGCCCCGTGTTTCTATTTCAGTTTAAAGTTTTGCCTTAGCAATCAGTGATGTTAGTAGCATTAAGCATGCCACAGTTCCCATTTTAGTAAAAAAGCAAAATACGAAATGCTTGTTCACTACAGCAAGAAAAACGGGACACGCCACGAAATCTATTCTGTATGAAACTCTCATCTAATTAAGTGGTGGAAGATTTGGTGACATCAAACCTTCAGGTCTGCCCTGAAGTGCTTGGTTACCTGTGCCTTCCCCCTCTGCTGTTCTAATACTTGCCTGTGTATTTCTCTGCTCTGCTGTTTCTTACCTGGCCGTCTCGAAGCTTCTCATGGGAGGGTGTTCATGCTTGGAGAGTGTGATTTCAAGCCCCAATCAAACCAGTGGTAAACAATTAAGTGAAGTCTTTTCCAGTGTGAAAATTGTTGGCATTGTCTCATCCTGGTACGCTGTTCCAGTACAGCCAGGCCAAGGCCGTGAGACAGAGAGCTCCAGGCAGGGCAGGCGAGCACTTGGATGTCAGACTTGGGGCACTCCTGAAGGAGGAAAAACATGCTATTGCAGTGGGCTTTGACTTTAAGCAATGGTTTCTCTTTCTCCTGAATGATAGCCATGGATGTGGCAGAGGCTGGAGAGGCTCCTCCTTGGATACCTGGTCTCAGGTAGCTTTTGCATCTTCGCAGCTTCTCGCTCCATTTTACAAACGGAAAAGCAGAAAGAAGGAGGTGTACACCTGGGCTGCAAATGAGAAAGAACTTAATTTTTGAGTTCTGCTCTCACTTGCCTTGGGCAGCTGACTCTGACCTGACTGCCAGCCCCTCTGCCCTCACCTTCTCAGCCTCTTCTGCTGCCTGGGGTCATCGGGGGGCTGCTGTAATTGGGCTGCAAGTGCCTCATAACCTGTGCAGTGCTGGCAGCTGGTGCCCTGCGGCTGTGTCAGAGGGACGGGACCTGCCCTTGGGCAGCTGACTTCCCACACGAATTTGGGTCCATCCAAGGTTGTACACAGTGGTGGCATCTTGAACCCAAATGTGTGATGGGAATTAATTAATTGGTTCAGCCAGTTCCTGGTGAAGGACAAGCAGACTCAACTGAGGCTTCCTTTTGCCACCTTTATCTGGCACGTAACTGAGAAATTTCCATGTAGCTGTATCAGCTCCTGGCAAACACAGCAGCTGCCACCCTGAAATGTGCTGGACAGATGTGATTCACTGCCTCTTACCCTCTTTATTCCTCCTTCTCCAAAATAATCTTGCTCCATGTAACAGATACTCTGGGATGTTTGAAGCTCCCCACTAATGACTGTTATGGAAGTGTTCCCACTGTAGTTTTGGGGTAGTTTTAGCTGCAGAACCCTACAGTGTCTGCACCTTGTGACCTGTGTGTGGGAAGATCCCTTAAAGCTTGTTATTGTGATAGAAAATACTGAATAGCTTGAGGTATTGAGGTGGTTTCATTATAGTAAAATGCTTTTACTTGCCTGCTAAAACCTGTGGGCGTGTAGCTTCAATACAAACTTCAAAAGGGTAGGAAAATATAAACACAGCCATTTCAGATAGTTTTGTATTTATTAGCTCTTCAAATCCTTACACATCTTCACTATGGAATTGAACTTGGGTAATTTAAAGTGAAATAGGTTTCTCTTACTTAGGAGGACCTGTGGGTATGAAGACTTGAGTTTGAAGTGTTGTTCAAGGTCCTGTAAACACACAAGTGCAAAAGGAACTTTCTTTTCACTGAAATAAAAAAAAAAAAAAAAAAAAGGAAATTTCATATGTGGAATAGATGGTTTTACTTATTTTAAAATCAAGTAGATGTCATTTCTCTCTCTCTCTCTCTTTTGTCTCAAACAGAGATACATCCTGCCGTGAAACCCAATGTAATCAGGTCAACACCAAGCCTTCAAAGTCCAAGTGCAAAACGACTGCTTGCACCCTCCAATCACTCTTCATTAAGTATTTTGGGAAAAAGAAACTACAGCCATCATAATGGGCTTGATGGTATGTGAAGGAATTTAAATGAAATATTCTTTAGCTCTCTGAATTGCAAAACTTTCTGTGAACCTGAGATGACATTAAATGAGAGGGAACAGTCT
Source organism: Daphoenositta chrysoptera (assembly GCA_013397915.1). Lineage (NCBI taxonomy): Eukaryota > Metazoa > Chordata > Aves > Passeriformes > Daphoenositta > Daphoenositta chrysoptera. Next base: position 992,486 of record VZRO01004973.1, on the reverse strand, counting down.
TAGAAAAATGGAAGATATGGATGGTATGTTTATAGCAGCAGTGCAATGAATGGTGGTGCCTATTCATTGGATAAGGATATATTAATACCATCTCTTAACAAAAACTCCATTTACCATTTTTCTTACTGATCTTGATTTAAAAAAAGGACAAGAAAAGAATAAAGCAAATTTGGTGAAGGCAGAGATGCAGCATGTTCTATCTTGGCTTTTTGCATTGCACCTTAGAAAGCCACGGTCCCTGCAGAGGAGGAAGCAGAAGATGTGTCATAGAGGTGCAGGATAGGCTTTCTCTGTACACTTTGCAGTGCCAGAGGTGATGTTAAGGCCTGGTGTATCCAGCCAGTTCATTAGACCTTGGTGCAAACTGAGAGCAGGAATGAAGCTCTGTGAAAAACCAGAAAAACAAACAAAAGGATGGAAATTTGTGGGTAAGACTACCTTTTCTCAAATAATCTTTATTTTTCATCCTGAAAATGACTGTGCATTACTGATTTTTTTTTTTTGTCATTATCAAACAGAAGGATTTTTCAACTGCAGCTGTAAGCAGTTTTACCTCACGTTCAAGAAGAGAACCCAGCAGGATATAATGTTTGCACTAAAAGAAAATGCATGCATGCATTCCTGATATCTCTTTGTGAGATGTAACTTCTGTAAGCCATTAGCTTATTTGTTCTGTAATTGAATAAGGTTATTGAGGGTAGAAATCTGTCAGATGTTGGGCTCTCAAATAGACTGTTCAGGAGATGATGTACACAAAAGAGGTGTCTATCTGCTTTCATGCTTCACAGAACAGGTCAAGGTAGAAAGGAGAGGAACTGCCTTTCAGACAAAATAATGGAAATAGTGTTCCAAATAAAGGAAGAAAGACTTGATTCATTCTCCATCATCTTCCCCATAATCGTGTTTTTCTGTCATTGCAAACACTACTTGTATGTTGCAGTGAAAACACCTACTGTACATTTAATAACACCTAGATAGAAATCATGCTGTACTTTGACAAGAAGTGGTTATTTAGAGTACACAGAAGAGAGGGTTGCTTGCATTTCTGCTCAGCATGCAGCTATTACACCATAGACAAACAACATTCATGGCAACACAGGCTCTTCAGGGGACCAAGGTGACAACCATGGGACTTGCACTTGGAAGAAAATATGATACCTGCATTAGTAGGCAGAGCCATAAATGCTGAATTTCCACTGCAGCCTTTGAGGGTGAAATTCTGCATGGATGGTTTAGCAGTTGCTGCATGAGAATGTGAGCAAAGGCCTCCCCTCCACCAATGCTGGCCATTAGACTGGACTCTCCTCGTTAGCTTTGGGTGGTGAATTACTTTCCCCTGGACATAAAGGCGATCGTAGAATCTTTTCCATTGGAAAAGACCTCAAAGATCAAGTCCAACCCTTCACTCAGCACTGCTAAGCCCATCACTAAACCCCACACGCCACAGCTTTTAAACCCCTCCATGGATGGTGACTCAACCACTTCCCTGGGCAGCTTGTTACAGTGCTTGACAACCCTTTTCAGTGAAGTAGCTTTCCCTAATATCCAAACTAAACCTTTTCTGACATTCACTTGAGACTGTTTTCTCTTGTCCTATCACTTTTTATCTGTGAGAAGAGACTGACCTCTGTCTTGCTACAACATGCACATTTCTCCTGCAGAGAAGGTTGTAGCAATAAGTTCAAGGTAATTATTATGATTAGGCCCCTGCTTATGTCCCTGTAAGGAGGCATGCTTGGAAATCTGTAAAATTTTTCTTCTAGTTAGCATAGATGTTCTCTTCAAAGTATAGAGTGTGTAAAACCAGTCATTAGCTATACTGATTAGTTTGTATCAAACAGTCAGCTGCGCTAAGGCAATTTGCACAAAATAACATCTAATTTGAAAAATTAGTATTGAGAACTGCAAGTCATTGCTTTAGGAGGTATTTCTGCTTATCTGTTTTCTGTGAAAGCAACTTACTGGAAAGCATATACCCTAAATAAGTGAAATCTGTTTGTTTTTTTTTTTTTAGTGCAAAAATGACTATCTTGTATTAAAAATGGATATTTTGGTTATTATTCTTGCTGCTCTATTTAAAATTTGGAAAAGTAAATAAAATGCAGTAAAAAAGTAACAAACCAGTAGTAATGACACTCAACAGCACAGATCCTATTTCTTCTGACTTAAAGGTGATTATCTTCAATATTTACCATTTACCTTCTCCTCAGGTTTTTGGTAAATATAATTTTCTTTTTTTGCTTGTGTTTTATCCAGCTTCAGTGCCAGATCAACTTGGGATGTGGTGGTTTCTGTGTTATTTCCCTGACCATAGTGTACTATTTGTGCAGTGAAAGGTTTTGCCAGCCCCAGAGCTTTTGCGTTACTATAAATACACTAAAAAGCTTTTCTGGTTCCAAAATGCTATCGATTGCTGCAGGGTTTATTGCGTTGTATCAATTAACAGTGTGCAGAAAGCCTGCTATGGAGATGATGGCAGATTCTGCATGCTTTGGTGAAATGAGCAAACAAAAACGGGCATGGGGGACTTAATATAAGTCTAATTTCTTGTTGTTTTCATAATCTTAATGTTATTGGCATAGAACTGTCTGCATTTTCAAGTTTACTTTTTTCCAAATTCATTGTGAGAAAGCCACATAAATATGTTTACTTAATATACACAATATTTCACAGCATTCAAGTAAATGTTGCTTAGGCTTGTGCAAATGTATATTTAGGTTAGCATAATTGAGTCAATCTTACTGCCTAGATGAGTGCCTTATTTTGACAGAATTTGTTTTTAAGCAAATTAATAATTATTTCCTTTGAATATAGCAGTACATTATGGAAATGGCACTTTTTAATGCCTCTGTGGGGAAGTGGGGGAAGATTATGAGAAACATCATTAATATTTAGTTAAATGCTTTTAAGAGTAATAAACAAGAATATGATTAGTGTTTCTTATAGAAGTCTTACATTGGCTTGAGTTTTGCTTTTAGCCAATGCAGCACAAGATTCCCTTTCAATTTTCCATGGGTGTACCTCCAGAAAGGGTCTGGTGCAATTGATAGGAGTGAGGGATTCTGGCATTTTTTGACTGATTTTGCTTGATCATTGTCAAGAATGATGAGGGAGCTCATTTATCTCTTCATAAATGGGGATGTTGTGCCCTGGTATCTTGCTATTGAGTGTCAGTCATTGGTGTAAGGCGTGGGCACGAGTGAAATTGCACTGCTTAAGCACTGTGTATTGTAGCTAAAGAGAGGATCTTGTAGGTTTTTGTGTCCTTTATTGTAGGAGGAAGACTTTTGCTGGATGGTCTTAGAAAAGTGTTTTTCATTTTATTTTCAGACAACAGCAAATCTTGCATTCTGTAAGATGTAGTGAAAATGCCAGCGAACTGGCATTTTGCTGTTCTGGGAAAAACGTCACAGTACTTTGAGAAGTTTTTGTGCAATATACATGGTGGAGCTTTTAACTACTCTGAGCAGCATTTCAATTGCTGCTGAAATTAAAGTCAGCATAAGATATGTAAGTGGTTCTCTGCCGTGAAGATAGCCTCTTTCAAGTGGGAAAATTCCATCTTCAGAAAATCACGATGTTGCAGAAGGTTACATGTATCCAATTTTGTGACTGGAGCTGATGATGGGAAGATTTAGGTGTGACTGTAAAGTGCTTTAGATATTTTGAATCTGATCTTTAAATTACAGTGTCTGAAATTATTCCAAGCAATTACTTTCTCCCACAAGCTGCTTAACTGTGAGCAACAGTGCGTCCAAGTAGTCAAGTTTCACGTCAGCCTATTGTTTTGGCAGGGTGAGTAATGATAATTTTGCTTATAGTATTTGGAAACATCAGGTAGAGGCATTTTACACAAGAATAATCTCTGCCATCTGGCACACATTTCCTTACCTTTCGTGCATGAGAACCAGAATATCCACAGGAGGTCCAAGGCATCGGTGTCACTAATGAGGTACAGAAATCAGTCTGTGCCTGTTGGTACCATTTTCATGAGTTGTGGACAAGAATAAAAGAACCAATTTTTCATACTTGAAGACACTCAAATCAACAGCCCTGATCCTCCTCCTCTCCTCCCTGCCCATACCTTTTATGCTCTATTTCAGTCTGAGATTTCCTGCTGCCTTCAAGAGGGTTCTTTCAACAATCAAATTTCTGTTCCTGAATGTACTGAAGTGGGCAGCAGATACATGAAGTATCTAGAAATGAGGCAACAATTTTGTGGCCTGTTTTCCTAGGAACCCACGCATCTCTGGCCCGACAGGATGAAAAGTGACATGAGAAATGGGCAAATGGAAAAAGACCTCAAAAAAATGTACCTTCTCTATTAGATGCTGTTTTGGTCAACCTTTCTCTCTATGCTTTTGACTGATATTATTGACTATTCAGGAGATGAACAAGGAAGAAAGGCTTAGTTTTCAATCCTATTTTTCCATGGGGAATTTATGGCTTCCTTTTGACTAATGGATGAAAACATAAGCAGCCTAACTGACACACAGGGAGACTGAAGCCTTTCCTGTCCCAAATCTTCTTGAAACAGAGAAAACAATTATAATACATGCTTCATTAAAATTAAGTTCACATAACCCTATGTGAAAGTACACATAAAAAAGGGAAGGAGTTTTCACTCTAGGATGGAATTTTTCAGCAGTGAGTGAGTTGTTTTTTCTCAAAGGTGTCTGGTGGTTGTTATCACGATGGAGTAGAGATGGAGATGTTCTGCTGTGGTGGCAGAGGAGCAGCATGGATTGTGCATCAAAAAAACATCTGACACTCTGTTACTTTAAAAAAGACAACCTTAAATTTTCTTTTACACATTAATAAACTAAAAACCAAAATTATTATAAACCTCATTTAACATACACATGATTTCTGACTGAAAGAGAAGCAATAAGTTGTGACAAACAAGCTACTATGTGAATCCACTTTTGCCAGTTCTTCATGCAGAAGCACAAGGTATGATTAATGCTGGTTTGTGTATACTCACTCTTCCCAAAGTGAGAGACAAAAGCTATATATTGCTCCACAGTCAATTTCCCCCTGAAGTTTGCTTAGGACATGTGTATTCTAGCTGTGGTCTTTGGTATAGGCAGAAAACACTTTAAAATATTCAGCTACAGATTTCTCAGTCAAATGTGTGCACTGGTATTGATGGAAATGTGAGCATGGAAAATAGATCTCAGGAAAAATGATGCTGTGTTACTGTCATTTACTGGGGAAGCAAAGGACATGAAAAGGTGATTATGGCTCTTAGTTACTTTCCTAAATATATTGCTTTTATGCTTATATCATTATAGGAAATACTTAAGAGCTTTGTTCTGCCTCTCTATACAAAGTCGTTAAAACCATCTCTGACCCTCAAGAGATTGACCTAACAACTTTTTACCTTTAATTTTTGCAACTTCCAATTCTCTCTATTTTCACTGTGCATTTGGAAGCAATCATTTTAAATATTTATTAGAAAACTAAAACTCTCTAAAGCCTACATTTCTGTGGTCGGTAAATTCACTTGTTTTTGCAGAAGTACAAAAGATGATGCTGAAGATGATGAACTAGTGACAACTTCCAGAGCCCAAATAATGTGCCCAGAAAATGATGCAAGCCTTAATTACCCCAGGATGTTACTGCTGACATTGTCAATCATTTGTAGAACTAAGCTACTGCATCTCATGTTTGCATATCTCAAGTAATTTTTTTCCCTATTTAAATTTTTCTATTATAAAACAGTGAGTTGATGATTCGCCACTTCCCTCTTTAGTCTTCATTCCTCTAAACCCAGTAATGCAAATGATATCGTGACTTAACATGAAAAATAACTAAGTAGGAGGAAAATATTTTTGTCAGAAAAAATAGAAGAGAAATATATTTTCTCCCTAGAATTTCTTAAATTGAGAAGATGATTTGTAGTCTCACAGTGATTGAATTTACATTACAGTTATCTTACAAGTATTTGAGCTCCTTGGACTACGAGTAAAAGGACAGTCTTCCATTCTCTGTCTGAAGCCTGCTTAAACTGCAGGGTATTTTTCAGTGAGAAGAGGTAAGCAGTGTAATTTGGTCACAGGAGTGCTTGGGAGGAGCAAAAGCATTTCTGCAAACCCAGGTTTCCTTGAATTTCCTCTGAGAAACAACTATTTCTAAGCATGTTGTGTATTTTTAAAAATACAGGCAGTCAGTATTTTTGTTATGCCAAAGTCAAAATACAATTTCCATTCAACTGGAGTGCTCAGGTTTACTGTATCTTGAGAAATGTGAATTATCTCCCAGGACGAAAGTACGTTAGAAACTGAATAAGGGACTATTATTAATTCCTTCTGCATTTGTTCCTTTCTTTCAAAAATATATCTTTGGTTTTGTAAGGCTTCTTTGCCTACAATTGATTCCCAAAAAAAGCACAGAACCAGAGTCACATTGATGCTTTAAAGCACTGCTTTGAGCGTGCCATAGATCTTTTGCTTTTGTTGTGCCAGGGAAATGAATCCTTATGAAAGATTGGCGTGTTGCATCCCTGAACTCACCAGTGCAGCACGTGTTCCTGGTAACACTGGGGACAGCAGGGATCAGAAGGAGCAAGATATGTGGGATCCCAGGTGGAGGAAAGGGCACTTCATGGTAAAGAGCCCCATTTCTGCTGCTGAATCAGTGCTTCTTGTTTTAATACACTGGTAACGTGTAGACATGAAATTGCAGTAACCCTGGCTTTTCTAATTGGCAGAATGAATCAGCTCTTAAAACAGCAAACAACTCTGTAATTAAGTTAATATTTAAACCACAATGCAGATAGCCAGAGCTTAATTCCTAGAATCACTACTTTCCCCTAGCATGGTATTAAAGAATTACAGTTGCAGAAAGAGAATCCTGTCTGTTGGATAACAGGATTAGCAGCATATTACCTCCTGAATTACATGTTCTGGATTCAAGATCTGGAGTTCATACTCAAAGTGCTTCTGTGTATGATTACTGTCAAGTAGGTTGATTATTTTTTGTAAGCTGTGATTGCACAGCAATAGTTCTTAACAATTTTAGTACATAATGCAATAGGGAAGGCACCTTCACAAAGTGCTTAGGCAGTGGAACTGGAAAGATCCTGAGTCTGCTTTGTGATAATTTTGTGTCGTTTTTCTTTTTTTCATCTGTATATTCTACACTCCAGCATTTAAAATTTCTGTCTAGGGAGAATAAGGGTCTTCCTCAAAAATCATTCTCAGTATCAGACATAGATATATATTTATTTATTTTTAATAATACTTTTGAATTAACAAAGCCGCTTTTTCAGTTGCTACAAACTGGGAGGAAAAAAAACCAATTCTGTTTGGTTACCTAAAACGTTCATAACCCAAATGGAGAAGAAATAATGAAGCAGTCTTCCTTCCTCAGTATATTTCATAAAGTGGTCCATCCTGGGTGAAATGAACCTTTAAAGTCTTATGCACCATGATAAGCTGATATGTTGCTAGGATTAAACAGCTCTGCTATTGCCAGTCTGCCTTTATTTTGCACATGTCAAAATCAAATTATCTTCAAGCATATTTATTCTGGAAGTTTTAGAATTCGCACATATTTCACCCATTAGTATTGTCATTGATCCCATGATATAAAAACAAATATCATATAACTCAGTTTTCTATCAGTAGAAATAAAGAGTATCACAAATACAAATAACACCCTGGTAGAGGGTTCTGGTATGGGTTCTGTCCTGACCTGAAGAACTTTTAAGGGAATAAAGAAAAGCATGCTCCTGGGGAATAATATGTAAACTTGAAATAATTATGTAGCTGGCACCATCCCTTAGCAGTGCACATTTTCCTGGTTTAGCCTTAAATGGTTTTATAGTGGGAAATTTTATGGTCTCTTAGTGCCTGGAAACAGGGAGAAACATTTGATTGATCAATATGGCTGGTAAAGCACATTCTAATGTGAGGAAATGTCTTCTACAGCTTACTCATTTCTATTTAAGTTGAAATAAATATGTTGTAGAAAGGGCACAGGAGCATCTTAGGCAGTTTCTGCTGTTGGTACATCAATTTCTCCACAATAAAAAACTTATAAACATCTTGTCAGCACTGAAGCTGCATTTACTGTAATTTGCCTGCATCACAGCACTAAAGACCCTTGGTAGTGATGATGATGTCTGACCATTTCTGCTTAAAGTGGAGCAAGCCACTTCCCTGGCCCTTCACTGGCTTTAAGGGGAGGATCAGTCTCTCTCCTGGAGTTCCCTTCCCACAGAAGTGGTGCAAGTACAGATCATTGGCTTGCACAAAATCCTTTGCTGTAAGAACTCAATTATAAACCAAGTGTCCACTGGTGCCAGTTTCACTAAAATTTGAGGCAGATTAGATGAATTCCCTAAAGCATTCAGATAAAACTGAAAATGGAGAGGGTTTTTTTTTCTGTTCTGTTCAAGATATTCGTGGTTTTTAAATAAGCTCTGATGCCCTTAAGCTGCACTGGAGTTCGCCTTGGTGTGCAGACCTTTCGTAAAGGTTTTGAATGCTATGTGACTGCCTTTTTAAGCAAGGCCTTTCTTCCTTAGTTGCCTTAATTAAAAGTTTTCCACAAAATTGGCTAGTGTGTCCATGCATAAGTGTTTTTCAGAACTTGCCAAGTCAGGGTGTAATTATTTTCTGGAAGAAATTGGTGTCTCCTCAGTTCTAAAGTCTGAATATTTGTGTATCAGAGTATGTAAGAATTTAAATTGTGTAACAATGGCACTTTAATTAGTAGTCTCTGCTAGATCCTGGAATCTTTTGACTACATCTACTTATTAAACAGTTATTTTCCCACCTTTTTATTTATGGGTATACTCAGGTCTTTGATGTTTGGCAATTTGGATGATGTTTCAGTATCTACAGCAAGAAAAATATACGCAAAAAACAGAGAACGATTTTATTGTATGATATAACAGGGATATTTACAAATAACATCTTTCTTCACTTCTTTGGTGGGTTTTATTATTAGGTTATCAATATGGTAATATCCTGGAGTTAAAAGCTGCTGGCACTGCATTAACAGTGTCTGTCAGGTTCTTTTCAAAAATACACTGTTTAACAATTTCCAGGAAAATTCAGTTGTTCTCCAGTTCCTTTTTAGGGAGATCTTCCCAGTTTCACAGACAACTGAGTGAGAGTGTGTCTGAGTATTTTGGGACAATCATGGCTAAGCACAGTTTTTATAGATTTGGCATATAGTGCTGTGCCAAAAGCACAGCACCTCTGAGTAAGAGAGAAGGTTTCAAGTATCTCCCTATAAAAAGCATGGATTTTTGTTTGTTGGCTTTGATCATTTTGGGGGTCACTGAGAGTGCTGTCTAATGTGTCTCTTCTGCATTTCAAGAGACAAGAAGCCCCACTCTCTGTGTTTAACTGGATAATTCTGCCTAAATTCAGGATTCTTCAGGAAATATTGTGCTCTTGGAGATAAGTTGGTTGGGGTTTTTTCTGGGTATTTAGGATTGCAAATGGAATAAATTTTTGTCCCAATTATTCATTATTCCATTAATTCAGTCCCTGGGTTTTCTCAGGACCATTCAGGTCCTGAAATGTTATTTTACTGGGATGTCCAAAAAAAAAAGAAAAAAAAATTGTAATAACAAAAATTACTTCACTGTGAAGATGAAAATTTAACAGACTATAGAGTTCTTCACTCTACTGTGATCTCTCTTACTTTATAAGAGTGCCAAATATGTTCAAGTATCAGAAAGCAGTAGACTGTCACAACATTTAGTTTTTATACTACCAGTTTAAGAATTGCTTGGAGGACTGCTGACCTAAGTGTATTTTTATATATGATAACTTTTGTGTGAAAAAAGAGAGGAAAAGAGGGCTGGTAAAGGAGCCCATAACTAAAATATCACTGGCTTTAGGTAGGTATTCACATTACAGTACATCTATCAATGTGACCTTAGTGATATAAATGTTTTTTATTTAAAATTGATTGAGGACAAAAACTTGTACAAATGTAAATGTAAACTAGATACAGGAATTTCTGTTGAGTTTTGGAGTTTATAAATAGTTTGAGATGTTTAAAATTACTCACCTTTTTTCTATCATTGATTGAATTATACTGTCAGACTAGTTAAGATGACTCCTCAAAATGAAAGGGAAGTGCCTGTTTGAGAGTGTAATTGCCTTTTTTTTTTTCAGAAAGAGATGTGCAGCCATTCTCATGTCCTTTTAATCCTTTAATACTATTTTTATCAATAATAATAACCCTCAAGAATTCTTTGTGTAAGTGATACCACCTGGAAACCCTGTAAGAGTCACAATTTAGAACCAAGGCAAGAATAAAAAAAATTGTAATTATTTTGCATTTATCTCACTCACAGAACTGAGACTCTGCTGATTCAATTCATTCAGAATTGTGTACATTTTATGCAGAACTGCATGCAGTGTTGATAAATGTCCCTTTCTTAAGAACTCTCTCTGCTATAGTCAAAGAGGTATCCTACCCAAATTTTTGAGCAAGTCTGTGGTAGTGTCATCTTGCATCTTATAGACCAGCAGTGAATTTTCTTGCGTGTTTTTTAACTGTTTATGGTTTTTTTACTGAAGTTGCACTGCTTTGAAAAAGAACAACGTCTCCAATATGTGAACTTTAGCATTTTAAAGCCAAAGAGAGTGTGATTTCTGCTCTTGGGGAAAGAAAAAAGCAAATATAATCTGAGTTAAACATCAGGGTGAAATCTATGTTAATTATTGGCCTAGTAGTGATTGCTCTGCAATTTATATAACTATTAAGTATGAGTTCAGTTCACTGACTCCTGATTGACCATATAGGAGAGAATAGCTAACATTTCTGGATGTTGCATTTCTCAGTATGATCTGTCAGTTTCAAACTGAGCATCCATCCCCAAATTCTCAGAAAAAGTGTTGTCTAGTTTTATAAAACTTTTTTTGAAACAGGAACAGTAATGGAATTATGTTGATACTATCTGTGTTTTTGTCTGCAGAGATAATCCTTCATGATGCCATATGTTAAAAGCAAAATGAGAAAAAACCCCTTACTTCTTCAAGCATGAATTATGAATTAGTTCCATTTTTATATTTTTCTTGCAGAATGGGTAAATTAGGCAAAGAGAACGAGTGCAGTTAATAGCATATAGCATGCCATATATATTCAGGTCCCATGGTGAGTCTCATGCTCATTTCATGAGAAACCTTTCCAGTCTCTGGAGCTGTGATGTGTTCATTGTTGTAGCTGAACAGTGGCCTTCAGGGTGAGCATCAGAAAATAGGGCTTTTGTGGATAAAGAAAACATTCTAATCCGCTGTGGTTCTTTTATTTTCCAGAATCATCCAGCCATACAACAAGAACAATAATGGTAAGTATAGAGGAGATTATAGGTATTGATCTGTCTATAGCTATGATTTTTCCTTTGAAAACGATGTAGCTCTAGTACTATCCTAAGCCATGGGCATTTTTTTTTTATGAAGTCCAATATCACTGTAGAGATAAAATGAGTCTGTCTTTATTTCATGAGAAATCTTGGGAAAAAAATGAGAATTGAAGAGCTTAAGAGGTAACAGTGCTGTCAGTTTGAATAGATGAAAAATCCAATTACATTTCTGTGTTCTGTGTTAAAGTGATTTTCGATTATGTCAAATTAATTTTGATAAAATTTCATTCTGTCTATATCACATGGGTCAGAGCACATTTAAAGTTCAGAACAATAGCTGAGTAATTTCTTTCATCACATTCCTCAGAGGCCAGTTTCTGACTTTACCTTGAGTTTGATAGTTTGGGTTCCAGAATCAGAGAAATGTTTAAGGGGACAGATATACCATCCAAAATGAGATTACAAAGTTTTGTGTAAAAAAGTCATGCTCTTAGTGTCTATCTTGCATTGTTATAGCATGAGAAATGTCAGTCTCTTTCTGTTTCAAACTCATAATAAAAGTTAGGTAAGGGCTGAACAACAATTCACACAAAGAAAAGCTTTCTCTGGCAGGGAATGATTGATGCCTATCCTGTGGGTGTTTGAGGAGAGGGCTTTCTGCTTCTGGAGAAAGGCCAGTTTTTGAGGCGAGTGTTGAAATTTTAGAATAAACCCCAGCAAATCATGACATGAGCTTGTTTTTTTCCATTCCTACAGTTTTTAGGGTGTCCCTTCAAGTTTAGTTACCTCTTTGTTATGTACAGCATTTGTGGGACATCTAAATTCCCACATGGATTTCTTGACTCTACAGGGTATAAAAGGTTAATAGTTCATTGCCTTTATCATCAGTGGTCATTAATAATCCAGTGCAAATGAATTATAATAGGTAAGGACTAGAGATCACAACATTTCAAAATAGTAGGGATGTCCGGAAAAAGTGATGTTTCTCTTTCCTGCTGGATATGATGCAATCCTTGTTTGTCATGAATTTGTTTTAAATAGACCAATTTCAAAATAAGATGCTTAGTTATTCAAGTGCATTCCTCTTCTATAAAATTTTGGAAGGGACTGAAAACCTTTTCAATGTTTTTTCCATTCTGCATTGGTGTTGGGAGAAGAGCAGGGCAATTGTTGAAGCTGGTGAACCCTTCACTCTGCTTTACCTTTACTCTTTTTGTCCTATTAATTGTACTCTGAAGATACTCAGTCTCTCTGTTCCATTAATGTATCAGAACAGTTCTAAAAACTAAACCAAAAGAGGGGAGGTTTTGCCGATATTATTTCTCTCTTACACCAAAACATGTCCAAACTTTTAAAAAGAGAAGGAAAAGGTTTTTAAATAGCTTGAGTTCTTGAGGTTCCTGTGTTGTGAACCTCTCCAGACCTCTCTGCTGACAACTCAGATAACTGAGACCTCAGACCAATGTTCTGCAGTCAGTGTGCAGTAATTGTTCATTGCACTTAAATAAATAAAAGTAGAAATAAAAATAAGTATTCTGCTTAGCTGCAGGAGCTCAGGACCCTCGTACCACGAACCAATATGATTTCGCAAGAGCCGTTTATTGTTTACATTACACTATTTTTATACATTTCTGCAGCTGTAGCTCACACGATCACAGATCCCATTGGATTTCTATGCTGTCCATGCTCTGCATGCACCTTTCAGAGAACCTGATTGGTTCTAGTCCAGGATGGTACTGTCCTTCTTTTTATCTACTTTCTTGCCGTTTTGTTATCCCATCTTCCAACAGCTTCTTTTCCCAGTTTAGAACAGTTTACATTTCTGTAGCTTCGACGAATTCTTGAGGTCTCTGATAAGGAAGCTGAGCTTAACTTGGCTGGGGCACCCTGACAGGATTTGAGTGCCTTACAACACTTTGCGAGAAATCGTTATAGCAATGCCTGCTCTTCTCTGCAACTAATACATAACTGAATGTGTAAAAGAAAATTTTATTACTCCCCAGTGAGTAAGGAGAAATTGTCAGTAAAACCAGAAAACATGGCATTCCTTGCATTGCCAACACTATGAGGTTGTACATTCAACACAGATATAGTAAAGGAATACTGCTGAGAGCCAATGTATAATGGCTACTGCGATAAATAGTTACTCTAAAACAAAGTCTCCTCTTTCTGACTGATTATGGTTATATTGTAACATAAAAAGTTAAAGCACTACCTTTAGAAATCAGAATGGAGACGTATCACACCAAATTTGCATTACTGCCTTGGATGCTTTGATCGGAAGAAGCTTTTCTCTTACCAAAGTGAAGTATTTGAACTTCTTTAAAGTTCATTTAGAGGTGGTGAAATAATGTAAGGCCTGATCTTGAAGATTTGGATTTATGTTAAAGCCAGTAAGGTATAGAGTGTACTCTGCTAAAAAACAAAGGGCAGTTTTTCTGAGAACATAACAAGAATCTTTCTTCTGTATTTAAATGCAATGATATCCACCTATTTTTTTGTTTCAGATTCTTGTTCATAAAAATAAAAACCCAGAAAATATTTTAAGCATCTGTGTGATGGGAGGGAGAGGGAGGGCATGCTCTATGTTTTAACTATAAAACAAATTTCCTCTTATTCTGTGGATTGTTGCCTAGGTTGGTCTTTCATTACTAATTTACTGATTTCCATAAATAACTATTTACTTCAAAATTATGCCTTCTAAGACATGATTTATCCAGAGGTTATATAGCTTTTGTGTAGCATATATAACAAACGGGGACTATAAAATAAACATTGCAATATTTCAGCCCAGATGCTTTGGCAAGTCAGCTGTCATCTTTTAGGAGGGTTGTTTCTTTTGGGGTTTTTTGGTGGTTTTTTCCCCTTGCACAGAAAAGTCATTGACTTAGATTTTCAGCATTACAACAATTGTAGGTGGTTGTGAAAGGTTTGGTAGAAAATCCAGGTGTTCCAAAGTTGCACTTGTGTTGACTGCTTGGTTATTTTCTTGTATATGATCTGTTCTTTGAAAATCTTTCTTTTTTAATAGCCTTTGGGTTTTTAAATGAAATTCTATACCCAAAGTGGTTGTGTGCCTGCATGCTATTATCAACATTTGCAACTTTGTGCTGTGTAGAGATTTTGGGTATTAATTTTTGCATTCAGCTCACATTTCTGTGAATAACTAAACCAGCCCCAAACCCTGATGCACATTAGAGGTATAATGCTAATCCCTCTGGAAATAAGGATACTTCAGGTGTGGCAAAAGATAATCAATACCTGATTTAAACTGAAGGTATTTCTAAACTTGTTTTAAATGATGTATTGTACAATTAGGTCAATGCAAAATATGGGGAACCAATTAATATGGTTTATTGCCAGTCATCTGAGCATAGCTGATTTCTTCTAGTGATTTTCTTTTTCTCCTTGTAGAGAGCTTCTTTTGCTGTGCTTGATTTCTATTGATTTTTTTTTTAAGATGTAATGAAAAAAATTAAAATATTAATTTAAGGCATTGGGAGTGTTTTCCTTTTTGAAACAACGTGGAAAACATAAGAAATCATAAATTGAAGTCCACTTAGGAATTTATGGTAGTCCAGTTAAACATTCCTTCAGCCATAGTACAAATGTTCACTGCTGGTTTTTACACGTTGAATGACTGTGGGTGTTATGTATTATTTTAAAGCTGAATGTCTTTTCAGACCTGAGTGTCTTTTCAGAATTTTCAGTGGCTCTCAATGGATAAATGCTCAGCCACTTATACAGCAGTACAAACTGAGCAACTTATAGACAGGAACCTCAACTGTGATTTGGGATCTGGGTCCCATTTCTGCATTTGTACAGGATTCCTCTCTTGGCTTGCCATCATGCATCTCAGCATCCTTGTGCTTCTCTGGGAGCCAGTGAGGACAGGATATTTACCCTTGTTAATAAAAATGCTGTATTAAGTTGCCACTTTAGTATAAGGTGTTTTTGGAATGGTATCCAGGCTTCATTGGACTTGTAGATGCCACTAGAGCAGATATCATGTGTACAGTGATCCTGTACAGTCAATTCCTTGGTTTCCCTGCCACAGCAAAACCTTGTGCCTAGTGCACCTTGTGCTGAAAGACCTGGATTTACTGTTGTAACGCAGTGCTGCTGCTTCCAGAAGATTTGAGAGGTAGAAAGACATGTAGCTTCTTCATGAAGGGATCTCCTGCTTTCCTTGAGCATTGGAGGTGTCTCAGTTGCCCACTACGAAATGAATGCAGATGGGAAATTCATGCCCCTGCCAGGCGAGTTTGGATGAGCAGAATTTGCAAACAGCAGAGAAATGTATCAGCAGGGGACAGGTGAAGCTGTACAACAGTCTTTATGTAAACTCCTCGTTGTTGGAGACCTTGAAAAGATTGCCTTTGTTCTCTGAGGGTGTGGTCAGTCTGCAGCACGGACACCACCTGCTTGAGAGGTGAGACTCTTCCAGGGACAACCCTGTGCTCACTTAAATACTTATGTTCTTTACTGGATGTAACTGTGCCTGAATCAGAACTCCCTTTGTCTTGAGAAGTTTTTCTTTCAAGATCACTCAAAGGTTTTTCTCCTGATGTTTTTTGAGCATGGCACAATTTTGTCCTAGAGGAACAAGAGATCTCAATGAATGTACTCAGACTGAGATGAAGAACTTGGGATAAAGGAGTCAGCACGGAGGAAGATTTGTCCAAAATGCAAACTCCTCATGCAGGTGCTGCTCTGGTGTGCAGAGGGGAAGATTTGAATTCATCATCATCATAAAAGAAAAGTATTTAATGAGTACTTTGTATGAAAGTTCATTTTGCTCTCGGTATTGATATTAGTATGACAGTGGCATTGAATGGTCATTTTCATACACATTGGTGAATATATTTTTTGAGAAGAACTAATGAACTGATTGCCTCGTCAAGAGCTTCAATTGTTTTTATTAACTTGAAATTAATGTGGTTCCTAGCACAGACTGGAGAACAATGATCTTATTTTCTCTAGTCCTTATGTGAAATGTAATTAATTTCTTCAAATAACTTGAAAGGGCTGGGGTAGAAGGGAAATAAAAGAGAAAATTCTAACCAATTTGATGCAACAGAAATGAGATTATATTGTAAGCCTTGTGTCATTTTCTATAACGTTATCTCTTGCCTGGAATGAGGGTTAGGGGCTAATAAAAGTAGAAAAACAGCAGTTCAGAATTACTTGCAATATCTGGCTCTGCCAGGGAAAAAAGTATCGTGAAAAGACAGGTACATTTTCCATCAGGCTTCACTGTTCTTCAGAGTTTATGCCATAGGAAATACACTTTTTGTACCTTGTAAATTTCCTGAACATTTTTTGCCTGCACCTCTTATCTTGACAAAAGGAAACATTCAGTGGTGTATCAGAAAGGAGCCTGGGAAAAGATCTGAACCATGATATGAGATAACTTAAACGCATTATTGAGTAGGGAAACACCACAAAAAATATACCCTAGGAGCCCTTGACTGTTCCTCTGTAATGTATGGCACTGGCTACTGCCAATACAAACACTTAATGGGAAATCTGGTGCGTGGCACTGTTTCCAGGCATGACTTCTTACTCTCTTTTTGAGCACTGCCCGCTTTGTACAGAAGAGATCAGCAGTTAAAAACCTTCGTGAATTTCTAATTTCATAGCACCTATATGTTTTATCCTGAATTTATTCTAAACAACAGCTGAATTACTTCCAGTAGCATGTCTTTTAGGTCTTTGTGCCCACCAAAGACAAATTGAAAAATCATGTGAAAGTCAAACTGCAGTCTATGCACTGAATGAAAAAATGGAAAAAAATTAGGTAAATATTTAAAAGGGCTACAAAGATAGATTTATGACCCTGTGTGCAACAACAACTAAATTCACCATAAATCTTCTTTGTTTTTAAGACAAAGGAAAATAGTTTAGCTCTAAGAAAGATTTATATGTGACTCACTCAAATTGGATGTCTTCTTTCTCCTCTTCTTCTTGTTTGGTTTTGTTACATGAGATTTAAAGAATCACAGAGGAGATGGCTCAGTTACTCACAGTAGCATAATGAATACTGGAATTTTCTGTCCAATGCATAAAATTTGTCCTGCTGAAGAGAGCAAATGGTGTGGACAAGGGTGTGGTGAAAGTTGTGTCATAATGTGAATATAATGTTTTGAATGTGAGTGTAAGAATTGCTCAGCAAAAATGATGCCCTTGTTTATCTTTTCTGGTTTTTATGTTTTTGTGACCTGATTTGAGAGATCAGTTCTGTGCTCTGTTCTGCTGGTCTCTGTGGGTGCTACCAACCCCTTCCTTACTCAGTGACTGTGGTGTTGGTCCCCTAATTAGGGGGTACTCCCTCAAATGTGCAGCACTGTATGCATTTTAGGGATGTTACAAAAATGCTATCAGTAATGTGGAATACTGGTATTCTTTTATAAAGAAAATAGTACTTCTTCCTAAGAAAACATGATGTTGGATCCATGGGAGATAGAGTAAGCAGATTTTTATCTTTGTATAATGTCTTCTATCATATCTGTTTTTATCCAATTTTTGTTAATTAGTCCTGCTGCTAATCAATTTTGTGGGAAACAAGATTAAGATTTCCAAGACTAATATTTTTGTCATGGTGTATTCTTCCAAAATATTACCTATAGATGATACAGAAAACATTTTCATTCTCTCCTTATGTGTCAGAAGGCAGCTTCTCTTGTTAGATCTGAGTACTTGCACAGTTAGTCCAGGTAGAGGTTTAGTGGAAAATTAATGCATCGTTTTCTGTTTAATGTTATCAGTTATGAAATGAGTGCAGATGTATTGCAGGTAGCTCTAGCTAGATAAACACCAGTGAGAAAACCTAAGAACCATGGCACCAGTATGGTGATGTAAACCTTTGTTTTCCTGCTTCCATTCAGGTGAGAAGCAGGACCAAACCTCTTGTCTTATTCAGTGACTTCTATTTAAAAGGAAAGACAGGCAGAGTAAGGACCTGCAAAGTGAGAAGCATGAATTTTTTTTAATTAGTTTAATGCCATACTTGGGTAAAAAAATAGGTCTTGTATCTCATTGCTTGGGATGTTAGGTTTTTTACTCAGAAAATGTTAATTCTCTCCTAAAATCCATGGGTTTCTGTTTCTGAACTGCTTAGTTCATAGCATTGATTCTTGCCTCAAGATCTTTTTGTATAAAATGGCATTAGCAACAGTTAGTTTAGTTTTTAAAGAGCTTTAAGACCTATGGATAAAACATATCAATGGGCACAGGCTGGTTGTTATCTTACCCCCAGGTACAGGTTGAGGCAGATGAGCTGGGTTTTGAGATGTGTACAGCAGAATTTGATAATGGAATCGTTCTTATTCTCAGACAAACACCTTTCCCTTTTGTTGTGGTTCCAGCACGCTGCTCCCCACATCCACATGACCAATGGTAAGGCCTTGCAAGCCAGTGCAAGTGCCATCAAGGCAAGCACCATCCCAGTGATCAAGAGACAGAGGCAAAACTGGCTGGATGCTTCAGACGATGGTTTCTTTATAGCTACAGAAGAGACCAGGTAAGAAAAACGAAATCTTGGCAGGGAATGAGGCTTCACTGCATACGTGTTACTGGTCCACTATTTGAATAACAGTTTTGACATTATTATCTGAGGTCGCATTGCAGCAAAGAGCAATTTTTGGCATGTGGCAAACTTGGCATCTTCTATCTACTAATTTTCTCAGCATTTCATTAATAAGACTTAGTGCTACTTCTCTGTGGCAAAGATTAGAACTTTTAAATTAACACTTACTATAGTTCATGTTCAATGATGTTTAGGGGACCTCTGCTCATTCAGCAAAATGTAAATGTATCTACAGTGTAACTTATCCTCTAAAATTTTCAGAACTTCAAAAATAGTATGCAGTGGAGAAATGTATAGCTGATAGCATCTTTTCCAGGCTAGAAGCTGATTTCCTTTCAAAGCAACTGAGATGATAATCTCCATCAACCTTTCATTTACAGATTAATTGGTAAAATTTAATGAGCTTTTGCTTTTCCCAAGAGAGCTTGATATCATGGAAGAGTCACTAGTTTTCTGGAGGTTCCTCTGTTCTGTTTTTTTCTTCCCCTGTCTGGCCCTTCCCTGATTTAATTCAGAATAAGAAAAGCAGTTACAGTCTGTTTTTGTAAACTGTGCTTGCTGGGCCTGTTATTTAAAAACCTTTAATATCTTGCTTAATCACAGCAAGTAACATCAGACTGTTCCTCACTTCTGTGATTATTTCACAAGCCTAGAAAAGCTGGTAGTTGAAGAAAAATGTAAATAATAAAAAGAGGAAAGAGAAAGAACATATACAAATGTAGAGATAACCAAGGAAAATGTGCATGTTTAATCCCATTAATGGCAGATTCAGCTAGGAGAGTTAACATATTAGCACATGATAATTTGGTGGTTATTTCAACATAATTGAGGTTCCTCTGTTCTGTTTTATGAAAACAACAATTTGTTGCTTTTATGAAAAGCAACAATTCAGAGAGAGTGGTAAGGGGATGATGAGCTGATGATCTCTTAGGCTTCCGATTCCAGCCCAGGTTGATGGCATTTAGAAAGTTGTTTGATACAAAGACCTTAGTAATATCAGACAAATCCCTAGCAATTGGATCCTGAAAGTGAGAGTGATTATCTTTTGAAGTTGTAGAATTTTCAATTTAATTTTTTCCCAACGTTATAGAGGGAAAAAGGATGAGAAGAGTCTTAAACAGGCAGTGATCTTCCCACTGATCTCAGAGGCAGCCCAGACAACTTACCTGGACTAGATGTTTAAATTTTAGGTGGTTTAAGTGAAGTGAGATGAGTCCTAGCTTTGCAAATTACTCATCTGTGGTAGCTCTGCTTGTTGCCATCCTAGGAAATCCTCCTTCCTGCTCCCAGGGCTGCAGACACCACAGCCAGGCCAGGGAGCAAGCAGAGGTACCACTGTTTCTGCCTCTGCAGCTGCAGTGGGTTGCAAACAATGCTCTTAGTCCTCACGGTCTGTCTGCTGCTCTTCTCCAGTAATGAACATTTTAAAGAGAACATTTGAAACCTCCTGGTATGGGGAACACAGGGAAGTTGGACCTCACTGATACTCCTCAAACAAGGAGGTACCTGAACATGTGCTGCTGCATCACTCTGGCAGGTGCTGTAGCAGCATAGCGGGGAATGCTTTTTATCCTTGGAAACTCTCTTTCACATGAGACCTGTTCCTTGTCTTTCACAGGGCTTTTCCATTTTTTCTTTTTTTTTTTTTTTGTATTTTCCTGTCCTCATACACCCATTGATTCCTTCCCTAAGGTGTGCCTTCTCCTTTCTAATTTTTTTCCTTTGATTCTTTTCACCTTTACTCCAAGATTATTTAGAGATGGGCTAGCTTGTTCTCCTCCAGGCTCTGAAAGTCTCTAGCCTTTAGAGCTCCAGGTGGAAAGCACTGCCTGGTTCTGCTGCTAGGAATGCCCTAATGTCCAAGGCAACAATTGTTGTTTGTTCTGTTTGTTCTGTTCTTTGAGGGCAGGGGGAGGCAGGCAGCAGTCCCTGACAGACAGCCTGTCCTGTGATAGGAGATCACACAGCTCAGCACTGCCAGGACACAGTTGAATGCAATATAATTGCAATGGGAAGAGATGTCTAGGGAGGAGATGGTTGAAACAGCAGCACACAATTTATCCAGTCCTGACAGAGAATGAAAAAAAAACCCAAACCAAATGAGAACGAGCTGCCAGGGAGCAGCCATTAGGTTCTGAACATGTTCTGAACACTCAGCTCAGAAATAATCAACCCATCTAAGGTCACAACTGGTTCTTTAGGGAACTTTTTTTGTGATCCATCAGGATCCAATCTGTTTTATCATGTGAATTTGTTCATTAAAAATACATATTAGAGAGACACATGCTAATTATAGCAAAAGGAAAAATATTTTTCAGTGTAATTGAAGCCTGCAAAAAGGGAAATATTTTTCAGTATATTTTTTTTTGCAACAGTCCACAACAATTTTAATTTCTCTGTCCTAAATTTTTTTTTTGTTTAGTGAATTAATATTTAGGATGCACATTTCTATAAAACATCAAGTAGGGAGTCTAGAGGGTAAATTTTCACAGAAATTTAGCTTGAAAAGCCTATACTCTAATAGATTGTTGATATTGGCTGAGAAAAAAAAAGAATAATAACATTGCTTCTAGACTAAGTGAGGTGCCAGTCTCTTTCATGCTAATCAAACCAAAGATGAACATGAGCATTTTAAATGTTATTATTCATCAATAGATAAGGTGAATATATGTATTTATGACTGTATTTTAGAAGACATTTTTAATAATATTAATTTTTAGTAATCACCCTTTCCTCTCTGAATTTAAGCAACAGTATTATTTCTGTAAAGTTCTTGTGCATGTAATTGCTCACAGATTTGAGATATTTGTAACAATGGATGAGTAGCGAGTGAAATATTAAGAGCAATGAAAATAACTGTGGGAATTATATATCATCTAAACTTTCCAGAGTAACCTCTGGAGTTACCCTACAATTTTAGGGCAGTGCCCTTCACTCTACATTCAGGCCACAGTTCAACAATGCCTGCAGGTATCCTTAAAAATTAGTGTGAGCTTGTGCATCATGGAAACACAAAGACAGGAGTTTCCATTTGAAGTTCAACATATTTTTAGGTGCTAATCTGCCCTTCAGAGTAGAACAGGAATGTATTTTATATCAGTTGTAATGCACATCCTCATACATTTCAGCTTTGGCTTTGTTTTTATTTAAGTTGTAGCTATTTGCAAGCCATTTCCTCCCCCATTGCTTGTGAGTATCTGCACATCTGGGGACAAATGGCAGCAGCACTCCCCTGGGTGTTTCCCAGTGTCCCAGCCCCGTTGCTCTGCAGAGCTGGCTGCACGGTGACACGGTGACACGGTGACACGGTGCTGAGCCCAGCCAGGACAGCCCACGGCCACTCTGGGCCAGACAGAGCCTTTCCATCTCTCTGCGTGCCGGTGCCTTCAAGGGATCATCCCGGTGACTTTTGCTGTTTGTACCTGTGGATGCCCCTCCGAAGGCCTGTCAGCCTGCTCAGTGAATTTTGCCAGTAAATGCAGAGCTCCCCAGTTTTGCTTGTTCATCTCTGGTGACAAGCTGCACTCTGCATTCTAAACCTTCCTAATGCCTGTGTGAGACCGGCTCCCACGGGATTTCCCTGCCTCTGTTCAGTCACAGGCTCACAGCAGGGATTCATCTAGGCAGAAAACCACATGGCAGTTCGAGAACCCTTACTTTTTGACAAGATATCATAATTATATCTTGACCTTTATTGGATATAATATTTTTGTATTTTTCTTTATTCGTATCCTTTTCAAATTAAAAAGAAATTCTCATTCCCTACTGTGAAATAACTTGCTCAAGATTTTATTCTAAAGTGCAAATCTGTTTATACAATTCATTGAAAAAATCACTCTTTAAAGAGCCTCACGTTTATCACTGCTCACCAAAAGACTGTCCTTACTTATTTTTAATATCCTTAGGTATTAGTTGCTAGGGGTCTCCTAGCACTAAGTGCATGCTTTAAAGATAAGCCAGAAGTTTCCTAACTGTAAAAGCATTTTATTCATTTTTTTGTACTAAATCACCTTTGCTATAAGAAAGTTTTTTGGGCTAGCTGTGATGTGGATCTATTGTAGGCCCAATTAGAGGTCAACAGAGAAAATTACCATATTGTGTAGAACTAAAGTCTTTACACAGAATCACTATTCTGGGAGTTAATAATTGGAAAAATTGGACAGTTCATATTATGGTCTTCAGAATTTTAATAAAAATGTAATATATTGGCTTAATATATCTTGAGATATAAGATATAAACATAATCTTTGAGTAAAATGAATACTATTACTGTTGAACCATTCGATGTCAAGGGGAATATATCTGTTGATTAAAACTTTTCTTACCAATTCTAGGTATGCAGTGTGCCTCTATTTCCTATACACACGCTCTGTCCCCAACAGAGTGCATGTGCATGCCAATGATCACACTTGTATAGGGACAGCTAAAACACTGGTTGGTAAATGCATTTTTTTCCCCCCAGCATTTGCATTATAAGAAATGTGTGGAAATGTTTGGCTGCCTGCGTTATAGCAGCGGATTCTGTATGCTTTCCCTTCATGGGCCGAAAAGCATATTTGCATATAGATCTGCAGTTGAATGACTCAATGCTTGTTTCCTTTCAGTGCTGAAGCAGTTAGAAACCTTCTCACGGTAAGTGCAACTCCATTGGGAATGAGTTAACTGCAACTGCTGAAATTAGAACGTGATCTTTAGCTGTTACCAGCAGACATGGCTTCCTTTTTTTGCTGATAAAATGATTTGAGAGGCATCCCTGTGGCAGCATTATGTAGGCAATTTTCGTATCTCTCACTTCATGTTCTGTCTCCAAAAGGAAAAAGCTCCCCTTGATTTGTTGAGATGCTACGTAAGGATATCACAATTGCTGTGATAATTACCTGGCACCACTCATTTTTATTTATGCATGTCTCATAGCACACACAAAGAAGCTTAAAAACCAAAGTTGCATGTTGAGAAAGAAGAGAATGTGAGGCTGACAACCAGCTTCTGCAGAATGTTGAGTCTTGCTGTGCTGTCAGTGGTCTGCTTCTCTTGCAGAGGAGGGGGAGAGCCATGCTAGTGCCCCCAGCCCTCCGTGCCTCTGCACGTGCTGCTGGCCCTCTCCAGAGCGCAGCTTCATCTGTGGAAACCCTCGCCCCTACCTCGAAACACAGACTGAGAACCTGCCAGAGCCAAAGCCCGAGTTGAGAGCTGTGGGTGCCCTGCCCCTGCCCCCTCTGTCCCACGTGTGCTTTCATCCATGCTTAGACAAGGTCATGCACAGTGCTTCAGCTGCAGCACGTTGCCAGGAAAAGGGAAAGCTGGAGGAGTAAGGCTTCGGTGCCTGGGGCCTGGTGCACAGTGCAGAGCTGCAGGTCTGCATCCGAGCCAGAGCTCCCGTGCTGACTGTTCTGTTCCTTCTTCCCCTTCACGTGTGCAATTCCTATCACACAAATGTCCATGGGTACGTTTACTTTCTTTTTTCCAGTTGGCCCCAGCTGTGCAAAAAAATTTGTGCACCAAAACAAAAGAAAGTTTTTTGATCTCTGCTTTTCATAAAAATGAGGCACCTTGATTTGAGTTGGGATCCTGATTTTGAACTACACCACACTTCGATCCTGGGCATCGTGTATTTTCATTTCTTACCTGCATGGCACCATGGCCTTTAGATCCCAGTCCTGTAACCAGCTGCAAGAAGACACCTGGCTGCACTTTTGGAGCATCAGCTGCAAGCCTGAGAATGTGATGCACCAGCTCTCTAACAAAAAACCATACCGACCTCTAAGGATGTAATTTTCCGGTTCCTTTACTTCTGTTGTATTACACAGTTGTCATGCATCTTGAAAAGCAGGGATTACAGAATACATCCCTTAGAATTCTGTTTAATCCCTGCTGATAGGATTGCAAATATCTTGTTGATTGGCCAGATCTGAGTCCAGGTGAACTGACAGCTCTCGTCAGTCATTGTGACAATACTGCAGGTGAGGAATTTGGGGAGGAACTGGCCTTGCTATAGTTTAGGAGCTGTCCTACTTGGTTAACTCCCATTCAAAGCTGTTATATGCTCATGAGAGAGCATAACATTTTCTGTGAGATGTTATTTTGACCTTATTTCATGTGGACTATTCATGAATGCTGTGCACTGTTCACACCTTATAAATCATACTTTTCTGAGCCCCAGCTGAGGTACTGTGATACAGAATCACAAGCAGCAGTGTAGGAACTAGATCATGATCTCTTGCCATTCATTTCTCATTGAGCAGCTTTCATGGGTCTAAAGACATTTTCTTTCAATATTTACCTACATGAGTTTTTCCTGTTGGACCCTTTATAGTACCTACTAAATCAAAGGACGCTATTGTGATAATGCAAATGTTTGTTTTTAAAAGCAGGTTCATTCCATGGAACTGAAACAACTCATTTGAAGAATGTGAATATTTATTTAGCTTAAGGAATCATACCTATATATAAGGAAAACATGCACACAAAAACTCCTCAGAGCTCAATATAAGTTGTGCCAGTGGGTAGAGCTGGGAGGTTGGAAGAACATGTAGTGTTATGGGGTTTGCTTTATCAGTCTTCAGAACAAATGAAATACAATCATGATGGTTTGCAGCTATGTATTAATATTCTCACAGCTTAAAATGGAGTTTCAGTAGCCTTGCAGTAAGCTACTTGCCCTGTTTAAAGCCACATGGCAGTGGAAGGATGTTGCAGTGTTTGGAGCGCTTGCCTAGGACTTGGGAAAACCATGATTCAGTTCCCTGCTTCCTCACAGACCTCCCATGAAATGTCAAGCAGGTCTTTTAAGTCTATATCTCCAAGCATTTATATACCTAACTCCTCAAACCAAAATTAAGAATGTGCCTAAGTACTTGCTTGAAGATTTGGAGGCAGAGAACAGGTAACTCCTTTTCTTCACCTGAAGAGTCAGACGAAGCTTTCTTGTTCTTCCAGAGGGCTGTTCCACACGGAGCAGGTTGGAAGCCTTACAGGGGATCTTCTTCCAGAGAAACCTCTTCACCTTTATTGGTAATAAAGTCTCATGGAAATGCCACCCACAGGTGTCCAGGAGCTGTTGACTGAAACTGGATGATTTAGTTTCAGAGCTGTCTCCACTAATTAGCAGATGAAAATTAATTAGCACACAGCTTTGGTGATGACTGCAGGGAGGCTGAGGCTAGGAACAGATGGCTGTAAATGACCTAGTTACTGCTGCCTGAAAAGTCACACCTTTGGCTTTTGTGAAATGATCCTGCCCTGTTGTGAGCAGAAATTCAAATATGCTGCCTCTCCAGGGGGGCTTAGATACCAAAGTTTGCTTTGTAATTGCATCTTAGGTCAGAGCTTGAATGTGGGTAATTCACAAGACTCAGCTAAAAAACAAAGGCACATTTAGAAGGGTCACTCAGCCACTTGCAATCTTCTTCACTGTATTTGACTAATGTTCTCTCACATTCAGACAGTAGGTGCAGAAATAGCCAGAAAATTTTATATTTGGGAAGGGAAGTACAATTTCTAAAATGAGCCTTTTTGTAAAATTTTGCTGTCTTGGGAAACTTAGGAGGGAAAGAAAACCCCAACAACTTATATGAAATACAGGGATTATGTGCATTGTGTGCATTATGGATTGTCTTAAATATACATGTTGGTGGAGAAGCTCCTGTGTAAGTACTTGACTTCTCCAAAAACCTTGTTTGCTTTGCTAGACCTTCCAGACCCAATTCAGCAAAGCCCTTCCTGACTCCCCCTGGGCACAGTCCACCAGCTGGGGTACATCACCTAGCCCCCAATGCGCCCTATGTCTGAAATGAAATTGGGATGCCATGGAGTTCTTTTAACCCGTTTTCTTATGGTCCTTGACAAATTTTGAGTTTCCTGCAGTATGGCTGGCCATTTCAGAAGGTCTTCCTTTAGAAGCTGTCTTTTGTGTTTGCACAGAGGATTTGATGTAGCTGAACCCAATCCTCTTTATCAAATGTTATAACTGAAAGTCTTAGGGCTTAGCTTTCTGTTAGCTTGCTGCTTAGCTTTTTCCTAAATCCACATGCCCAGTGGGAATGTGTAATCTCATAATATTTGGCCGTCTTCTATTGTGGGAGTTAAAACCAATTTGGTTTTGAACAAGAAGAGATTTTTCTATAAATAAGCTTCTTTGTATGGGAAGCCAATTTCTCTGTCAAAGCCTTGAGAAACATACAAAGCAACAATAAAAATGCAAACTTGTCAGACCAACATATTTAAGTATCAAAGAAAAGATAGAGACAACATCAATTATACAATTGTTACCTATAGCGAGGCTAGAGTAACATCAGTTTAGGGATAAAATTAGTCCTCTCTCATCATTGCCATGCCTAAGCCACGGAGGTTTATCACATTGGATCTTACATATTGATGGTTGTAATCCTCAAATACTGTGTAGTATCAGTGGTCAGAGACATTTTCCACTTCTTATGATTTCTGTGCTATGTGAGCAATAGTAACTCGTTCAAGCTGGACACAGAGTTAAGAATTATTTCACCTGAAGGCAGGGAAATACACAGCAATATAATGTGCATGTAGGCAGAGAAACTGTGTAAGTCCTGTGGTGAACACACTGTTGCTAAAGTTAAACAGGAAAAAAGATTATAGAACTGTACCGTGGTAAATATGTTCAAAAATATGGTGTCAGTGATCCTTACAGTCTTAAAATTCACACAGAACTGCCCACTAAATTTAGTTTATAAGTTGTCCTCTATCGGTCTTCATTTCAAATTATAGATAGAGGATTTAATTCTTAATTAGTCCAAATTTCAGTGTTTGTAATTTAAGTTTTGTAATTTAATCATTTATTCTTAATACTTTCACTGATAATTTGGTGGTTTTTTAACCTCACGACCCTCTGGCATAAATGTAGGTAAGGCTGTGGAAAAACAAGTGTTAGTTGGTCTCTTTTTGTGAAAAAGCTTGCATAAGTAACTACATAGGCATTTTAAATATAAAATACCAAGGAGAACATATTGACTGTGACTGTGAAAGTCAATCACAGAGATAACTAGCAGTTCTTGTCAAACATCTAAGGAGACTTGGTAACTAACAGTTCTTGTCAAACATCTCAGGAGACTTGACTGGTTGTTTTTGTAACTTGTGCTATGGGTGGAAGCTAAAACATTTACTTGACAAAATACTATTCAAGTGTTGTTCTTGTGGAGAAAGCACAGATCCAAACTTTAAAATTCTGAGGTTGCCTCTTGCTTGATGTGAGACACCAGACAAGTAATTTAATTCAACCTTTCTGTAGCTCCACCATTCTGCCAGTAAGCTTGAATAATATTGGTGTACACCTACTCTTTAGGATGCTGTGCAGTTTTTAATTAAGCAGTCCAACAAGCACTATGAGATACTGATGTGAAAAGTGCTGGCCATAAGTGTGGAGAGCAGGATGAGTGGCAGAAAATGAACTTGAATAGACCATTGGTCACATGACTATTAAAAAAAAATTTTAAATCCTCAACCTTTGACATGAAAATGACCTTAGAAGTTAGCATCAATTCATTCTGTGGCAAAGCTTCCCTCTGTTAATGCCACACTACAGGTTTCTAATGCATGTTCTGCACTGGAGCTTCTGTGTGTAGAGAAATGCTGATTATGCAAGAGATTGATGGTGTGAAGCAGAGCCCCAGGGGATGGGCTTTTGAGGGAACTTTTGCTCTCCACCTGTTTCTGGTAAGACTGAATAATTTTTATATTTCAGCCCTTGCTTAATAGCAAATATCCAGGATGCCAATAACCTCCTCCAAATATACTCTATTGGTACATATGTCATTCCAGGAAAAGCATATGCATAATTGATAAAAAGGAAGCATATTGTCAATCTTTTTGAGCCTCAGGTAATATTATAAGCCATAAGACTGTAAAGCACATCATTCAGGCCAGAAACTTCAGATGAAGCCTACCCTGAAATAATCAAGCAAAGTGAGAAAGGAAAGACGGAAAAATACTAATAAAAATGTATAAGTAAAGTATCTCTTTTTCTCCCTATGAAAAATATACAGGGAATTTTCTGTTGGACTTAGATAAGCATATTTAGTTAACACAATAGTTTTGAAAGTTTTCAATGCAGTATTTAATGTTGTTGGGGAAATGGCACTTCATGCTTGTAGCCCAGGGTCAGAAACAGAAGTTGTATGTTCTTTGTCATCTTAGAGTCTGGGATAATGCTGGAATTGTGAATTAATATGCAAGGTGTTTGGGGAGTAGTTGAAAGCAACATTGTGTTCCACTGTTAGCCAGCTCTGATGCACATTCTCTTCAATTTCCTGCTTGTCTCAGGAAAAATTATATGCTGCCATGTGGGTAATTTTTTCTTCTCATGGCAGGTGACATTTAATCAATATACAGAATGGCCATCCTCCTGCAGAATAAATAGATGGTTTTGAAAATTCCTCTTGGTAGAGTGTAGAGTTGTGTAGAGTAGGAATTCATCCTCACCCTGCTGACATAGTTAAGAAGAATAAAGGATTTGCTTTGAAACCTGCTGGTGTTTGTGCCTGTGAGCTGTGGAAGGCTTTCTGGCTCCTTGGATTCCCAGAGTGCCAGTGTATTGACACATCTCCAGCGATCTTCCCAGGGATGAGAGGTTAAGCAACGCTTTATTGGATAAAGCAGACTTCCTGCCTTGCAGCAGAGCAGTGTAAGGTAACTAAAGAGAGGCTAATGAATTTCAGATAAAGTGCAGAACAGCTATCCTGTAGCTCAAGTTAGAAGTCTGTTGAAGCCTGAGCCATTGTTTTGTTTAAAGGAATATGAATAATTTACTTTTTTTACCCATTCCATCGAGCTTCCTTTGCTAGGACTTAGTAGTTCTACTCCATTCTACAAAGTTGGGTACTGGTGAGATGCTGTGAGTTCAGAGAGGCTTTTCTCCCTTCCTTGAGTGAAGGACTGTCTGAGGAACGTGGCTCTGTGCATGTCTCTGCCATCATCACTGCTGTGTGTGAGGTGCTGTTCCTGCTCAGCTCACAAAGCTCCACCCAAAACACAGGGCAAGTCCATGTTGACTCTGTGGTGTCCATCATTCCTACCAACTAGATCAAGGGGTTTTTTAACTCTTCCTGCTCCTGGTAGGGCCTCTGTGCTGCTGGCTTCTGTGAGAAGTCAGCCTTGCACCAAAACTGGTGTGTAACCTTTGATGTCTCAGCAGTAGGTAACCTGAGCCCCTTGGTGGTAAGTACCAAGCTCACAGATGAACTGTGAGGATAATCTCACTGCTGATTGTTGGGATTTAGATTTATTCATCATGTGATGACCAGTGTATGACAGCATCTCTTTATAATGTTTCTTAGGGGTTACAAGTTTTGTTCAGTTCCATCATTCAACTGAAAAAGGAGTAGTGCTGCTGAGAGTAGGACTTTGTTTCTCTAATTCCTTCTCTCCTAAACCACTTTAGAATATTAACAAAGTATTTTCAGGGGAAATGAAAATACAGAAAAATCTATTTAATTAGTTAATTATTCTGAAAGCTGTGACAGTTTGCAGTTAAACTGGATAGAAATAATTTAAATAGTAGATATTTCAGTAGTGGGTAGACCAGTTGTTCTAGGCACTCTAGAAATGCACATAATGAGATGGTTTCTGCTCCAAGGTGATTTTGATCTGAGTAGATTTTAAACCAGCAGTAGGTAGAAAGAGACAGAGGTGGCTTGTGCCATACAATAGGTCAGGCATGACACAATCATAGAAGTCCGTGCTTTAAACACTTGACCTGTTTTTTTCTCCCAATAAAGAAAATGCTTTAACCCCATTATTAATGGCCTTCTATATATACATAGTACCTATAAGCTGTTGCTTTGAAACACAAACCATCAGAGAAGCCCTCAAGGTGATGCAGTACTTGAAAAAAAAATTATCTTAAGTTTCTTAGGAACATCTGACACTGTAATTTGTAACTGGTGTGTCTAAAAATTATTGTTCATAGAGAACAGTCTTGCTCCATAAATATTGATAAAATATTGGAAGATAAACACTAGCAAAGGAAAACATTTCCTTGCTAGGGAGACAAAAATGAGATAAGCTCTTAAAACATTTAAATAATGTTGGCACGTCTACAGCAGTACCTCTTTAATCTTATAAAGGTTATATCACTCTATCTGCCATCTGCATGGGTTTTATAATGCAACTACGTGGCTCATGGCAACAGCTTTCCAGTAGTCCCATGCTTATTAAAATCTTCCATTTTGTTTTTATAAATTAACATCTCCTAAGGCCCTTGTTTTTAAAAGGTGTATCAGTGTCAACACACTTCTGCCTTCCAAAACTATTTTTAACTAGTTTCTGTCACATTGAGATTAGATTAAAATTTTAATGCAATATGGGAAAGCTTTATCCTTAAAGTGTTGAGGGGAAAAAAACAGTCTAAAGCAGAAAGCCAAACAGTTAAATAAAACAATTCTCATTTCCACACAGGTAGAAAGGCAGGAAGTGCTGTGAGTCCTTCAGTCAGTAACATATCAGGTTTCTAAGGATCTGTGCCTACAGCTTCATCCCAGTTAAATTCTCTTTGAGCAAGCAGCACTGCACACATTTTGGCCTTTCATTATGTTTAAAAGCCTGTTGAAATTAATAGAATCAGCTATCAGTTGTCTAAGATAGTACCCCCTCCTGTAATTTAATCCACTGAACAGTTAAAATGTACCTCTGGATAAAAGAAGCCCTCAGAGAAGTAAGTGCTTATTTCATCTAATAATCACCAAGGAGTTATGGTTATTCTTTTAAATAGTTGTTTTTTCTAAGTGGCCTTGAATTTGCACTGAAAATTTACGTTGCACAAAATTTATATTGCCTGGGGGCAACAGCAACTTCACAAACATTTCTCTAGAATACATTTTTTTTCTTATTTTTCAGCCTTGTTTTCTCTCTGAATGGCTCTATGGTTAGACTGATTGCAAGTTTCACACACAATTTGTGCCAGAACACAGAATTCTGCCAGTGTTGGCAGTATTTATGCATCTAGCACATTTATGTCGCTGTTTACACTTGGCAAGTCATAGCAGAATACTTCACCCCAATGGAGAGTTTATATGGAATTTCAACTATGATTGTGCAGGAAATCAGTTTTCTTATGCCTGCTGCCGACCTGGGGGTGTTCCTTGTGCTATCACCAATTGGATAACAATACATTTCCACAGCACCAATTCTTACATATGAGGATGTTGCTCAAATGGCACCAGTCTAAGAAAGACTCAGGCAAAGATATCATACTAATTTAGGGAGAGTGTGGAAAACAAAACTCTGTCCTTGAGCTTCAAACACTGTAGCCAGTTTTGCATTAGGTCATTAACATATTTTTAGTGGAACCAGAGCCCCAAAAGCAATTCTGGACCTTGGTGTTTAAGAAGAGTTATGGGCATCTCACAAGTGCATGTGTGCTGGGGGCAATCCCTCTTCCTAGGAAAATGTTTCTTTCAAAACAAGGTTTGCCATCTGCATAAATATCATCGCTTTTGCATGCAATTAATTTCTTTCACAGCATAAACTTCTTCCATAACTTGTATGTATTTAATATTGCTCCTTAAGTACTGTTGGTACAGCTGATAAGACCAAAGTCAGTGTAGTCCTCAACTCTCATTCCAATGCCAAGGAGGCGAGGCTGATGCACAGCAGTTTATATAGAGCATGGTAGCACACAGATACACTCGATATCAACAAGCCTAAAGCAGCCACTGCCTTCCAGTCCTGCTAGAAAAGGCTTGAAAACACATTCTTGACTAACACCAATTGGAGGCCATCTCTCTTTATTCTGTTCAAGTTTAAAAGTTGATGTTGTTTTAGTGTGTGGCAGAATTAGAGAAGGGAACTTTGAGTCGGCTTTTACAGATGTGAAACTTTGCTACTGGTTATCCTGTTCCTGAGAAATCTGGACAAAAAAGATTGTATAGGAATGTGCTTCACTTCAGCAGATGGTGAGTTACATGGAACACACTTGGATCCTGAGAAAGGGTTGGTTAATTATAATGACTCGCCTGATTAAATTTAGGCACTGCATAAATGTCCTGTACAGCCTAACCATTATTTCTACCCAGGAGGTTCCAGTCTGCGTATGAAACTTGCACAGAGACAATAGGTCTTCATCAATACCTCTAGTAAGACTTATGGACATTTCCATATTTCCCTGACTAGGTGCCAAGGGTCTTGTGTACCTTTATCTGCAGTTGCTAATTGAAGTGTCATACAGACATAAAGAATTTGTATTATTCCTACATTACACCAGTGCATCACATTTGACTTAAAAATTAGCACAGTGGGCTTTGTATACTGATCCCCTATTAAAAATTTAGTTCATTCTCATACCTTTGGTTGCAGGAAGGGTAGAAATACAAAGCAAAGGCTTTAAAATACTTTTGAATTTGCATTTCAAGTCTGTAATGCATCATACTTCAAGCACTGGTACCAAAGTCAAAGGAAAAAAACCAGGAGAAATGGCAATTAATCTGTCCTAACAACTGCAAAGGATGTTACCAATGATATAGATATTAAAGCCATTTATTGCTGTTGCCAGATAAAAGCTCTATGTAATTAAAACCTATGGCTGGTATTAAGTGAAAGAGGGACAGGAAATTGAGCATGAAAGTTGACTCTGCCCTTAGTTCAGTGTATCTTTGGGGGAGGGTGAGTGAAAGGGTGATGACAACTTTATCTTTGAATATCCTGCCTTTTGTCAGCTATTATTGCAACTTGCATGTTTAAGTGTTAATAAGACTCTGAAGAATTATGAAACCTGATGAATGCCTCTCAAAAAGCTAGACTGTATTCAGATGCTAAATTCTTCAGTGTAAAGAATCCAGTCCCTCCACTTTCTATATTTTTTGCAGTAAAAAGAACAGTTTTGGCTTTTAGAGAAATTATTGTTTAAATATAACATTTAATGTAGTCAGTGGAAATTTCCATTTTTCCAGTTTTATTTCTGAAGGGCTGTATCCCAGAAAGCTAATTTCTGGAAGCATTTTCACAATCCTGTTTAAACAGAAGTGCTGGATTGCCTTTTCAGAGTACATACCAGATTAGTTTTTTTCTGACAGAGTATGTAGAGCTACTTTCATTTATACTCAGTGAGGAGTTGACTCTGTTTGTGGCTTGCTTGATATAATAATATGACAACCTTTTTGTTCTGCCTTTCTTTGTGCTGGTTTTGAACCAGTGTTTAATGGGAATAACTATATCTTTTACTTTACTGTCCATACAAAATAATAATGAATTGTAACCTCAAATACTTTCCTGTCCTTACTTGTAGTGTCAGCTGCAAATTGCTTTCTTAAGCAGGAACCTCTTTGCAGTTTATAAAGTTGCCTTATTAAAAATTCAGAAAGGTAAACAATTATCTGATATTATTTGAACCTTGGCTTCTCAAATGGTTAATGACCACATTCCTTCTGTAAATAAATACAAAGTTTTGCAAGCAAATATATCAAAAAGGATCCAGTTCTGTAAGGTTTTGCTGAGATGGTCCCCATTAGTAATCAGTGTGGGCAACAGCTATGGTCTATTCACATGAATTTATAAAACCTGGCTGTCTCATTATTTTAGAAAGACACATTTCTGCCAGTCTGAGATTACATTTCTATGGTCTTACTGTTCTGGAAGGTATGCAATATCTTTGCAATCAATTTAATATTTTCTTTGACCCAATTTAAGATGACCATATAAAGTGAATACTCAAACAGTAAGGTTTTTTTTTCCTCAGTGGGATTGTGTGAAAAGCTGAAGCTTAACTTTCTAGTGATTCCTTTCCTTTTCTTCTGTTGTGCTTATTGCTGAATGATGCTAAACCCTAATTTGGTATTCCAGGCCATGAAGACATCCTTCTTTCAAAAGGGAATACAACTCTGCACCTTTAAAATATATTAACCAAAACAGATGAATTTTCCAGGCTCCTTTTAACCTCTAATAGCAGATTATATTCTTCTGCTTTTTGCCTGGGTTTTTTTGTTTTTTTTTTCTTTTCCTTATGTTCTCTTCTGTGGCCCAGTTAGTTAAAGTGAAAGCTTACATCCCTGGGGAACACTCAACCTGTAACTACCTAGTAACAAACTAGTGTTTGAAACTTATTATGCAAATTATTGGTTTAGAATTCAATAGAATTTATTTACAGATGATCATGTATTTTCAATGTCACGTACCACCATTTTTCAGTTTCAGAAGTAACAACCCACTTAGATGAAAGGGAAAAAACACTCCTTGAATTACCATCTCAGAACCTTGATGCAGGTAGGCACCTCATAACCCTGTAGTTCGTAGGTCACATATTCAAGTTGAAAAGTTTGAATTAGAAAACCTGGTCTCATTAAGTATTAGAGGCCCCAGTTTGTTGTAATTCATTTCCATAAGCTCAAAACCCCTGTAATATATAAAACTACCTCAATGAAGGCTGGGATTCTTGAGTAGATTCAGAAAATAGGTCATTTTCCAGTAGCATCTACCGTTCAGCTCTCTGCCAATGAAGATGGTTCTTGGCATACCCTGTGTACCCCATTTCTATGTTTTCTGACACCCTACCCTGGACACCCTCAGCATTGTGGTTATTGATTTATAACAGTAAAGAGACAGAGCAGTTGAAACATAGCAAGCATTTATGCTCCAAAATTAACTAGCCTTGGATATTTAAGATTACAATACAAACAAAATGTCCACCTCTAGTTAATATGTTTGGTTTGTCATTTGAAAGTCAAAAAAGAAAGTGAATTTACTGCACCTGAATGGCATTAGTAAAAAAGCCCAGAGCTCTAGGTCCTGCGTTATCTGCAGAAGTGGCACAGTGCAAATAACAACAATTGCTCCCACTTTTACAGAGGTAGTACATCCATTGGGTCCTAATACTTTCTTCTGTGGTCCTTCCTTCCAGTATCCATATCACATGTGAGGATTCACTACCTGGGCATTCTGGCCCAAGATTTCATGTAACTAAATATTATTATTCAACTGTTGTCTAACACCAATTTGCTTTTCAATGAATCATTATCAGACAACTGTGAATCATCAGTTGATGGACAGGGCTCACTCTTGTTGACTGCAAGTCTCTTTTCCATGAACTAGCCTTCCTCTCTGGTAAGAGTATTTGTTATGTTTGTTGTTGGCTCTTGAGCAGTCTTCTGTTAGAGACTGAGATTTATCTCTTCTGTTGTCTCTCTCTTCCTTCCCTCCTTTCCTCCTTCCCTCCTTACAGAAAAATCCGTAAGAAGTTCACCAGATCACAGCTGAAAAGAGCTTCCAGAACACCTTGTTCTCCGATCATTGCAAAGACAAAGTCTCTCATGAACAATAGGCAGGCCCGAACAGAGCCAGGATCCATCATACACTGAAGATATAACAGCATCAGCACCATAATAATGTCAAAATCATGTTTAATTGTGAATGCAGACATAACAGGACTTCCCACATCTTTAAGACAGAAACATTGTGTGGACATCTTGTGGCTGGGTTCTGTGTTCTGGGCAGGATCCAACAGCAGCCCTTGTTTTCCCTCACCTCTGCAAGGGTTACTTCTGGTTCACTGTGCAGGCCTATCCCGGATTCCCTCTGTTCCCAGTCATCAGTGTGGCTGGTCAGGGAGGGACTGTTTGCACTGGTCCCACTGAAGGAGCATGGATGCAGAGTCCACCCATCACATTTGTCTATGCCTTCTAGTGGCTCAACAAAAATATGCAGCTTTCAAAATTATTGCAGTGTCTTTAAAGTGGGATTTAGCCTTTAGGGGTTGCATTTTCAAAAACAACTGCAAACTTTGAGTGTTTGTGTTTTTCAGTATTGGCTTGAGTCACCTTGGATTTGATTTTCTAAGCTGAATGTCCACAAGGACTAGGTATTGTTCAACAGTTCTTAAAACTTTGACTGAATTAGGACATGCCCATAATTAGTGGCCAATTTTGAAAATGTTGGCCGTATTAGCTTTGGTTAAAATCCTGGAAAGTATTATGTGTGACAGTGAACACCCAGCTGGACTAGTTGCATGTGTAGGAACTGGTCCTGTCGTCTCTATATTTGAAAGCATCAGCCTATTTCTTTGGGTATTTTTTGCATTTCTTGAAGCCTATTCTGAATAGTGAAAACCAGCAGAAAACCATTCCCAGAAAACATAAAGAAATAGATTATTTCCTATTAGTAATGTCTCTCCACAAAATAATTTATACATTTTTATATGTCTGGATGAAAAGATGTCTTGCAGAATGCTTTGAAGTTCATAAATGTAAGGCTACAGGTGGATACTTACCATGGAGAGATGATGTGCCTTTTGAAACTACTTGTAGGAAACTGTCAGTCTCCCTGAAGGTGGGAATGGCAACAGAGGCAGGTCTTTTTTTTCTACTCAGGTACTTACAGGTGAACAATCTCTGCCCTACTTTGAAATCCAGAGAAAACCAGAGTGTAGCACTGCTGTGTGAACCTAGTTGGGATACGTCAATTGTCTGAGGCAAGTTGTCCTTCAATAGGTTTAAAGATGTGGTCAGACACTGAACACGTCATAGCAAACTGAGGTGAGCTTCAAGACTTTTTTTTCTCCCCCTCTCTTTACCAGGTAGCTCTAACAGTATAGTAGAGGTGTAAGGTTTTCATCCAGTTGTGAACATGCACCCAGCTTTGTGGTTAGAAAGACAAAGATGTAAGTGACGTCTCATACTTCTGGGTGATTTCCCAAAAATTATTTTCCCCCATGCATTTTATGGTTTCAGTCCGAAAGAACATCTCTGATCTCAGCCTAAAACTAGCCATACCCTTCATGTAGAATTCTGGGCTCCTAAGTCAGTGAGCCAGATGCTTCTTCAAGGAAGAAAGCACCCTGACCTCTTGAAGGGACTTGCTGATGATTTTCCATAATGATGGATCCAGGTCTTGTCCAATGTCCTTCACCAGCAAGAAAAGGGTGGATATGAAGGAGAGGTTGATGACATGAAGTGCTTGCTCCTAGTGCCCTGAACACTTTAGTGAATGTCATTGATTCGGACTCAGTTGGAGAAGACCTGGGATTCATCTGCCTACGGTACTTTCCAGAAGCCACTGAAATGTGCAGCCCTAGGAGTCTCTTCTAGGCACAGGATCTGCTTTTTCTTCTAAACAGGAGGACTTTTTATCAGATAGCTGAGTGGAGACAACCTACTCTAATTAGTAAGAATTGCCTTTATTAACTGAAACATATGGAAACACCTTCTGTATAATAGCTTCCTCACCCATTAGAATAAAGAAAACATGATTATTCAGCAATCTGTTTGACTGAAATATGAAAAACATGAACATAACGAGCTTTGTCTCCCTCAGACATCAGAGAAATCACACACAGCAGACTCATTTTCAAAGTGTTGTTAGCTGTAAGGTGGTAGATTTTTTTACCCTGCCTTATCAAGCTTGTACTCAAATGATTTCTTTTAGTCAGTGTGCTCCAGTGTCTAGACAGTATTTTGTAAAATCTCTGTGTGTTTCTGCTTTTGACAAAAGTATTAGTATCTGTAATAGTCTGGCATGAAGTCATTTTTTCTTCTTTCCCTCTGAGGAGAGAGAGATTGGTACCACAGCTCCCTGTCAGCAGCCACCTGCCTGGCACCATTATCTTTTGCATCAAATAGCCAAGGTAAGGAAGAATCCTTTGCAGCTTCAAGCTGAGGTGCTTCCTCTGGATACACTGGAAATAGTGTTCCACCTCTGCCCAGCAGAGCCGTTTCCCAGGCTGCAATAGCCCGGCCTTGGGGCGGGTGAGGCCTGCAGGAGATGGTTGCTGGAATGGCTGCTGCCTGCCGCTGCACCGGGACCCCTCTCTCCTCCACTCTGCACGGAGAAACTGCACACCGAGCACTGCACCTTAGTTTG
The DNA here is from genome assembly GCA_013397915.1 of Daphoenositta chrysoptera. NCBI lineage: Eukaryota > Metazoa > Chordata > Aves > Passeriformes > Daphoenositta > Daphoenositta chrysoptera. The sequence goes on along the minus strand of VZRO01004973.1, from coordinate 953,754 downwards.
TACCTGCTCTCTCTTCATCTCACCTTTCCTGCCAGATGTTCTCCGCAGGTGGATGCAGGACTGACCTGTGAATTTCGACTGAGAGCGTTGATGGAAGATTCGCTGCAGACGTGTTCCTCCTGCTGGGTTTGGGCATAACAATTTAGAATTTTGTAGAAATTGTGAAACTCCTTATCACAATATCATGCAATTCCACACTTTCTGTTGCGTTGAAATATTTTTCACTGGCTGTGAGTGAAGATGACACATTCCTGTGTAAACTGAAACAGTATATCCACAACAAATCAGAGCTCTGTACTTTTTTATCAATCTTCCCAAGTTACTTATTTTAAAACCAGCTAACATATATCAGTCATCAACCATGACACTGAGTATAAACATGAACCTTGAAAGCAAGGACAAGAAGTTTGGTACTTACGATGATATGAGTGAGAGAATCTAGGCAGCATCAGCACTGCATTTACAATGTGATTTATTTTTCTGTTAGCTAAATAAGAAATCCTTCTGAAAATTTGCCTCTCCACTTACAAATATGGGACTAGAAAACCATGCAAAATGCACAATCTCTTTGTGTCCAGAGGCCTCATATAAAAGTAGGAAGATTGTTTTAATGTTTAAAATGTCTATGTTGCCATTTTCAACTATATAGCTTCTCTGCTCTCTTGAACTATTGTGTATACTGTTTTCAGATTATTTTTTAAAGGCCCCTACTTAGTGATGGAAGTTTGATTCTGTAGGATGGAAAAAGACTGTTTTGAAATACTTGTGATTGCCTGAAATGTGTTGGTCATATGAAAACATCTTTAAAACCAGTGTTTTGGTTTAAGGCAAATATAGCCTTTGTTTCTGCAGTCTAAACCTTGCAGCATGTTATGAAAAACTGAGAATTGGAACTGAAATGTAGAACAAACAAGGAGTAGAAATGGTGAAATGGAGCCTGCACTTACAGAATGTGCACTTTTTTAGTAATCTAAAGTAAGATTTATTTTTTTTAATAAATATAATTTCAACAGATATACTTTCCTAATTATGAAGGCTTAAATAAAATGGAATGGCTGCACAGTAGTTTCTGATATAGTCACAGCATAACATGCCACAGACTTTTGCAGAGAACAATTATAGTCCTTCAGAAATACTATATTAATGGACACAGTGTCTATATGTATATGTGCTGCTACGGTAATGGAATTGTTAGAATCCTTTGGAAATTTCAGCAAAATAATATTAATTTCTCATTTTCTTTTGAAGCTTCTTTATATAAACCTGTGTCTTCATAAGCCAGAGGGGTTGTCAAGAGATCTGAGTTTGTGTAACTGCATAGTGGAATTTTTTTGGAGTAAGTCAGGACTTTTTTATTCAAATGTTGCATGTTGAGGGAGGAAACCTAATTTTGGAATACATGGGTTTTGGATAAGAGTTTTGAGGTTGTACTATATAGTGATCAACAAATTTGCAGAATATGCTCCTGTTGCTCATAAAGATTTAACAGTTGGTATTGAAATAGAGTATTGATTAAATAAAAAAAAGAGGAAAAACTAAAGAGTTGTCTTATAAAATTTCTGTTGTTTAGACTAAAAGTGAATTTCTCAATGGAATGGTAAAACTGGGAAGCTCAGTGTTGGGTGTTTGAGAATGTGGAGCACCTTAGAATGAAACAGTACTATTTGATTTGCATTAAAGTGTCTTTGTGTACAAACTCTGTGACTCTTGGCCCTTTTTGCAGGAAACTAAATTTCTGCATTGGTACAGTCATCCTGTTTTACAGTAGGCTATTGAGTAGTCAAAAGACTGAAGATTGGTGAACCACATGAAAGTTTAAAATACAAGTAGGTAACAAGGGGATGAGAAGACTCAGAAGTTGGGAAAAGAGAGACATGAGGTATTGGTCCTTACACTGGAACACCAGAAGGCTGGTTCAGATTGAACTGGAATCTAGGCAAGAGGACTCATAGTCCACAAAAACAATGCTGGAAGCTACAGTGCGTTGCAGTCTCCAGTGAACTGGTGCTTCTAAACATCTCAGGTTGGTATTAATGTCAAAAGCTTTGTATCTTCATTTGGTAGCACCTGGAACTGGTGCCTTCTATGGAAATATGGAACATTATCTGAATCCTCTTCTTTACTGACATCTAAGCTAATTTCTGCAAATTAATTGGATTTTTTTTCAGAGAATGAGAAGCATATAAAGGTCTTCTGAACAGAAGTAAGGACTGCTGCTTCACAGGTGTGTTCAAGGCAACTGTTTCCACCTCCTAATTCCCCAGTCTGTCTTGGGGAATGCAGGATGCTTGGACCACAGGCTAAATATTGTTTAAAATATTTGTTTCAGAATAGATTATCTTTTTCTTACCCCCACCCCATGCCCCAAAAACACCTGTGTAGATCCAAGTAGAAAAACTCAAGTTGTTCTGTGGTGTTTGGATTTAATTGGCAAGATGAGTTATATTTACCAGTTCTTCTGGGTGTGTTGTTGGTATCACGGAGGAGACTCTGGAAGCTGTCCTTTGCTGGCAGAACTGAGGAACTTGGCATCTCTTTAACCCGGCTTGGACAGGCTCACAAGGAATCTCGTGAAAAAGGAACTCATCACTTTCAAAGTATGACTGTAAAGCCTTTCCCCTGTCTTGTTGGAATAGGTACCAAAGGGATCACTTTAGTCTCTCTGTTCTTTGGTTCACGGTAAGGGTATTGATCACACACACAAATCCTCAGCAATGAAAGGATGTAAAATGTTTTTCTTTCCGGAGCACTAGCAGTCAGAAAAAAAAAAAAAAAAAGAAATATATATATATAAATACCCCCACAATAAAAACAATCAACCAAAGAAAAAAAAAAGAAAAACCCACACTTATCCAAAAAACCAACAGCCAACCAAACAAAAAATCCATGGCTCTGCAGTCTACTTGAAAGCAGAAATTATTGGAGAGGGCATTTGGGTAAGCACTGAGTTTTGTTTTGGTCCTTGGTATATGCAGATCTTTCATAACCCACTTTAAATACAGAAAGCTTTCCTGTGAGGCTGGTCTGACATCATGACACTTTTCCATGAAGTCAGATGCATTTTTGCTGCTTTATAAAACAAGCAAGTAGTTGATGCATGAGTGTTACCAAATGAGCATAAAAATCCTATGTGAGCTTTCGGGTCCTGTTATATTACAGCCACTTGTCACCACTGTGGCAACACCAAAGGTTCTTCAAATATACATTATTTGTGTACACATTAAAGTGTGCTCCTTATAAGCTAAGTAGAGGGATCTTTATGGAAATTAAAACTCTTTATAACTCATTTAAATGATGATGAAACCTAGATGCCAGGCCAAAGAACTGTCTGTGGCCAATAATATTTAAGATACACACTCAAATCAAAGTCCACTTTGTATAGCTGGGATGTTCCTTAAATATTGAAATTGGCACTGATATTCTAAGGACATTTGTTTTTAAATGGCTTAATGGACTCTTTCAAGGAAGAGAATCACCTTCAGAAAATAAATCTTAGTCTGTACTACTTTGGGCAATAAAATGGGAATAAAAGGGTTAGAGCCAGATTTTGATGCTGATTCTCTTCCTACCAAGTTGTCAGTTCATGACTGCAGAATTTCCTCACCAAAACTAAGTCCCAGTGAGTCTGGAGGAACATGGCAACTTTCTAATTTATTTGTAGGGATTTTTTTTTCCCTGCTGGCTAGCTGTTATTACTTTGGAGACTTGCTTCTCAATAATCTGAATCAATAGTTTCATTAATGTGGAGGAGGCAGTTCATATCACCTTTGGGTGAAAAGTGACTCTTTCTCTAGTTTATTTTGCTTAGGCACATAAAAAAAAATTGTATAATAATAGCAAAAAAAAAAAAATTCACAGGCGTTTGTGTGAAGCTAAGAAGTAAGAGTACACAACCTTAAACAAGCAGCATATAGCAAAACAGGACACTGAACATGATTTTCTTTTGTTACATGGGCACAGCTGTTCATGACTGAAGGATTGTTCTTTCAAAGTCCTTTCTGTTACAGTTCTGTGGATGCTGCACTTTCTTTTCCTGTATTCATCAAACTCCTCCATTGTGCTGTTTGCTCTGCCCAGTAATCACACTGGAAAAATGAGCTCCTTACTTTAGCTTTTCAATAAGATAAATTATTGGGGCAGATGCAATGAAAATGTAAAGACTATAATATTGATGAATGGCTCTATATTGTTTTCTTTCCTTCAGTCTTGATTTCTGTAGGAATTTTAATGTTTTTTTCAGGCAATGAATCTAAGAAAAGTTACACTGAATGCCCTTTATCCTTAGGATATGCATTTAATATACAGTAAGGGAGTTATGTTGCACAGTCTGCTTGCAGGAGCCTGACTCAATCCCAGCTGTTTGATAATCCTGCCCCATTGTTTATTTTCTGTATTAGTAACAGTAAGTCCAGAATTGATTGGCTTTTCCAAGCAGACCTGACTCCATCCTGCCATTTGTACGTGCACAGTTAAGGCATGGTTAGGTATTTTCTCCTTTTTTTTGGTCTCTGCTTGCTCTCCTGTTTCTTGTATGTGTTCAGAAGAAAGGAGAGCTTGATGATGCCAGTGTGTGTGTGTTTGGCTCAGTTGCTGCTGAGTGCCTGGGAGGAGGAAGGCTTGGCTCACTGGTGACCATCCCTTTGCACACAGACTGTCCTGGGCACCACAGACCACTCCCATGCTTCTTCCTCTGGAGCTCTAAGTGTGGGGACAGCCTGTCAGGCTGGTGCTGCTGTCACACACAGGATGAGAGTGTCTTGCTCTGTGGCTAAAGCAGGCTCCACGGCACTGCTGCACTTTGGAGTGTAATGAATGGTTCAGAGTGGCTGAGCCCTCTGGAGATGCTCCCATTCCACTGCTGCATAACTGGAATACACTGCCAGCCCTCTTATTTAATGGCATATTTGGATCCTAATGGCATATTTGGATCTACTCCCCCTCTAAGTTACTTCATCAATGCTTAGGCACCCTAAGACTGCCATATAATGTTTTCTTTGCTTTGCTGAAGCCTAATATCTATGGATTTTAACTCATTTTTCAGAATGATGTCAAGGAAGATTATAATCAAGATGCTATAAACATCTAGAAATTTTTACTCCCTCACCCCTTCATTTTTCAATTTAAGACCTTTTTTTTTCCCTTTATGCTTTTCCTTTATTTGTTTTTTATTCATTGATAAAGAATCATCAGACCTTACTTGAAATGACATAGTCTTCAAAATAAAATATTTGTACCTAACAGGGTGAGGGCAGCAAACATATGATGTGGGTTTATAGCTCAATAACCCTAGACAGTGTATTGGCCAAATAATCAGAATTCAAATCCAGATAAATATTTTAAACCTGATGAGTTTCTTGACTACTTGGATCCAGTGGGTTTGTATTGTCCCTTCCAAAAATGAGGGCTTGCTTCAGACTTGCAATCTCAACATGTCTGGCTTTTTTTAGAGGAGTTCTGCTCTAGTGTTTGGCTCGACTGTACCTATTGCACATTCCTTGCCAGCCTGTAATTAGACCGACTGCTTAAATGCTGAGTAGCTTTCTTCTGTTTACTGCTCATATGGATTAAATGTGCAAGATTTCAATAGAGGAATAAAAATGAAGTGACTGCTTAGCTCTGGATTTTCTCCATCTTTGCTTGATGCACTAACGAGAATCAATTGCAGTTGCTTATTATTTTTAAATAGCAGTTAATTTGAGAAAACCTGATTCACTAGCTCTTTTCATTTTGCTGATTTGATTTCAGCCTCCTGCCCATCTGGGCCAACCTAAGTGTGCTGTTCAAAGTCCAGTGCCTAAAGTCATTGGTGCACGTAGCCAAAGTCAAAGACACTCAGCCTAACAACCCAGCAAAGCACTGTCTGCAACCGTGTACTCCAACCCCGTTTTCTTATTGCTAAAATCCTCAGTGAGAGAAGGAGCTTTCCTTTGCAATTAATTCTCTGTTGTGCCTGAAGGAGAATCAGAGTGATTATAGAAAAAAAACTACTCCTTATCCTTTCAGATCTCTGCGTGGTGATATTATGTGGTATCAGATGTGGTGATAGTATCTCAGACTGTGGAATTGCATAGTCAGAGGAATGGTTTCCTGGGCAGATGAGTTTGTTCTGCCTGGGGATGTTCTGGGGGAACCCCACGCTCACCATAGGAACTGTAGATGTGGCACTTCTAGAAATGGCCTTCTGGTCAAACTGCTGCATCTGTGCAAATCCCCATGACAGCAATAAAGAATCCTGAAGTAGGATTGTAGGCTAAGCTGTAAGATCTTTAGGTTAGGGCTAATATCCTCCTGTAATTATTTAAAAATGCTTTTTAGATTTATAGCCTCATGGCAATGTCTGGGGTAAAAAAAAAAGACTCCTCAGGAGCTGATAGTGTATACAGGTTTTGTATATAGACTATTGCAGCAGTGGATGTCACTGGCTCCTAGAGAGGATGTGTGCTGTTCTCTGAGGAAGAAAAAGATGTATTCTCCTTCTCTGAATAAAGGACTGGGTGAGGGTTACTTGTTCCTTATGGTCTCCCCACATTTAAATGCATGGTGATTTCTCTTCACGACTTGTTAAATGCTTTTCGTTTCATGGCAAAAAAGGAGAGGATAATACACTGCAAATACAGAGTGGTTGTGTGTGATGAAACATTGCTTTTCTTCATTATATACACACAGGGAAGTTGAAATGTTATTTGTAGAGGATAAAGGTGAACTTTGCTCATGATTTTATGAACTTCTTTATTGCACAGTCCTCTTTGTGCAAACAGCACTTGACACTCTCTTGCCTTTTGTTATTTCCAGCAGATTGGAGTCATTTGTTTTTTAATGTTGAACTGTGACAGAGCAGCAGGTGTTGGATAAAAGGAATCAAGATCACTTTTGGGTTTTGTGATCAAATATTTAGGGGGATTTGTGAAGTACTGTAAAATTCAATTAGTTTTGCTTCCTATGTCCTTTTCTCCTAGACCACTGATTTGCAGTTCTGGAATAATTTGTCATGATTTTTCCAGAAGTGGGGCTGGTAGCTGGTCTGGGCTAAGGCTTTTAGCCCAGCTGGTGTTACTGGGGTTGGTGTTCACTTTGCAAACTGCCATGCTGGCTGAAGATGTCACCCTGAAACAGCTGCTTGCTACTAATTCCCTGCTGAATGTTTCTGCCCTCTCTCAGCAGAGAGAATAGCATAGACTGCTGTTTGCTTCAAAGTTAGACTGAAAATTATGCTTAACTGTGTGGTTCTGAAATGAGAGGAGGAGGAGGATTCAAGTGAATCCACTAACAAGAGAGGAGAGTAGGGAAGAACCCTCTGAAGACCACGGAAGACAAACAGCTCAGGGCAGAAGCACCTGCAGCTGCACAGCCAGATCTGGAAGTGGCCATCTGTCTGCAGCCCAAGTCAGCCTCTGGGTTTGCCCAAGGAATTATTAACCCTGCAGAAATAAACAACATTCCATGAAGATCTATTAAGGTACTGAAAAAGCAGAAAGTATCTCCAATAAATCAATGCAATGTCATCAGCCAGATTCAAGCATCCGTGTATTTCTGACTAATTTGTTGCCTGCATGCCTGTGACCAGTCCAGCACTGCTCTCAGTGTCTGCTCCTCACCACTTTTGTGTCCCCACCTGTGTCTGTGGCCACTTCTGCTCCACCACTGACAGTTCAGGAGGGTCTATCAGTCTTCAGCCAGGACTGGACACCTACTGAACAGTGTCAGACTCTGAATTGCTTGGTCCTTTCTCTCTGCACTACTTGAAAAGAGCCTGATTTTTGCAAAACTTATACTGTAGTTAGGATAAAGGTCAGTGACTTGGTACTCTTGGTAGAGTTGGTACAGTTTGCTTGAAATGTCAAGAAATACAATAACTTTTCCATAAACTAATAGGTTAATCCAATATGATCACTGAGAAAGAAATAATTCTGTTTTCAAATGTTTCCACAAACTCAATATTGTCATGAACACAGATACTGAATTTCTGATGGCTGGTGAAATGTATTTCCATGCTGTTTGGAGCTGTGTACGTATATTCAGGTAATTCATTCCGCTCTCAGTAATGCAGGATGCTATAAACGACGGCAAAAATTTCATACATATGCAACTAAAAATCAGGAGTGATTGGGAACAAAGCCAGCAAAAGGACAGTTTTAGTAAAATCATCAGCAGTCAGGAAGAGGCTCAGGTGAGTCAGTTTTTCCTGATTTCTGGGTATAAGTATGTTAACGTATTTTGCTAATCTCATGAAAAATCTATCGACGTTGCCATTCATTTTTTAACTTGAGCACCATCTAGTGTGCATGGTAAAAATAATTTAAAAAATAAATTTAAGGTCATATCATTATGGCACTTAGCAGTGGAAGTGCTGGCATGTTTTCAATGTCAAAATGAAAAAAAAGCACGTCAGAGCCTACATCCTGCTAACTTTCAGTAAAACGAGCTTCAAGTGACATTCTTGGGAGCCCACTCCCCCTTTTAATTTGTGCTTCACTTAATTTCTTGCTTACACTTAAAATAAATGCAAGAAATGAAATGCACAAAAAATAAATTTATTTATTGACAAGCAGGTTAAAAATAGAAAACCCCAAACAACAAATGTTTTTTTCTAAATACAAACACATATTTGTATATTTGTGTATGTCATGTGAATATAAATGCAGAGTCCTGTGTGTTGCTGAAAGCTGATACTGTCTGCTCCACCAACCCCCTGGCTTTCAGCTAAATGGCTCTTGGCAGATGTTCTCTGGATCTACCAGACTTGGAATGCAGTCAGAGATGAGTCTTTCCTGCATGCCTGGATCAGAGTGAGTGCGTTTATGAGAAGTTCAGCGTGCTTTAATTTTTCCTGCTAGCATTGCTCTGTGTAGCCTGTGCCCATGGCGTGTTTTGGGAGCAGCCCAGCTGCCATTGCCATTGCTAAGGAAGTTCATGCTGCTCTTTGCAACACATTTTGTTTGTACCTATACTGGGAAGCCCCTCTGACAGTAACCCCTGCCCTTTTTCTAATGACCTCACATTCCCCCATAAACAAGGTTAGGAGCTGCTGCTGGGGAGCATTACTCATTCATCAGTCATTACTCCATCACCAGTCACAGTTCTGCCCCTTGCTACAGCAGTTCTGTAGGGAAAGATCTCCGGCTCCCACGAGTGCTTCTGGCTTCTGAGTAGTTTTAAAATCAGAGGAGATCAAAACCTACCATTAGATTTTTCTTTAAAAAGCTTATGATTTCTGCATCAAGTGAGAGATTCTTTTGTGAAGTGGGAAGCAAAGGAAGAGGACATTACCAAGACTTTTAAAAACTTTCAGCTTGAGCGTCTACTGATTTTTGCTGCCATTATTTTGTGAAAAAAAGGCTGCTTAGACATACAAACCAGTATTGTTTTAAGCCCAGAAATGAAAGCCAAAGCTGGTAGAACTATACCAGAGAATCAAGTTTTTTATAAGACTAAGACAAGGTAAAAACTCATTTGGGGCGTTTCTCAGTTCAAACAAGGCTCTGGGAATGGGCATCACTGGCCTTAACAGGCCCATGTCCTCTGACAAACTTAAAAGCTCCTTGCTCCTCTAGTGTTTCTATGACACCTGGCTCTAAACTGACATAATTCAGATCAATAACTGTAATTTTTAAAGCTTAATAGCTGTATCTGGATGAAGCTTTTGGACTGGACCCATCATTTGCTGACTTGCTACCCAGACATACGGTCTCTAGTGCAGCACAAACTGCAAACTTTTCACCACAGCCACACGTCAAATGAATTCTCAGAATACATTGTCCAGATAATAAGTGATAAAAGCTGCATTATGGTGAGTCATCCCCCTGCATACTGGGGTTGAAAACTGCTCATCACCTTGTGTTTGGAAGAGTTGTGAGCCCTACTATCTAGGGAACACATTAGTAAACTCTGGTTTTAGGGGAATCTTCTGGTGGGATTACCTTCTCCACCCAGAACAATTTTTCTTTGAATTATGCTAAGACTTTGCAATGTTGGGCAACCTCTTTAGGCAGAGGGAGTTTTCCCTTTCTAGCCATTTGTTGCACTCCAGGAGTGAAATGCCAAATGGAAACTATACTGAGCTAGAAAAAAAGGAGTGCCTCAGTTTATGTGCAAGTGAGATGGCAGAAAATTGAGAATGCCAAACATTCATGAAAATAATGTTAAAAAATTGTTGAAGTTAGATCCCCTACTGTTATTAGTGTTATGTTTACTGTCTGGTAGTTTTATGAAATTTATTTCTACTCAGACTGTAATATCAATATTGTTTAATGATTCATAATAGACTAATTCAGTTTTTCATTTGTAAAGGAAAATCTTGCTGCAAACCAGATATTGTGTCTGATCTGAATTTTTAAATTGATTACAAGAGCACACACAAACGTGTACTTTGTCAGGCTCTTGAAAAGGGACAGGAACTGCTTATTTTCCCTTAAGTGGAAATGTGTTGAAGAGAGCAGCAGTAAAGTGATTTATAAGGACTGTGAAATTATAAGTCTTCAACATTCCTCTCCTCCTCCATCCCAACATACCAAAAGACTTGTAGTCTCCTCCATCACTAAGGTATGATTCCCATTTCAATCTTATCAAAGTTCAGGTGGAGCTGTTGCTCTCTGGTATGCAGCATAGAATATACCACCAAGCTAAGAATTAGGTATGTGGTTCTAGCACTACTGGAATTGGTTTGCTCACCTGAAACACACAGCACAGACAATTTGGCAGTGCTGTTTCTGAAAGTTCTGCTTCAGTGGTTCCTCATTTCTTTGTGTAATTTCTGGAAAGTTTAGTTTAGGTGTTTTAATGCTCCTTTCACAGCCATCTATCAAAGTTTTTAGCATGGAAAAGAACTGCTTCCCATTAGTGCTTTACTGTCCATACAGGATTTCAGTATCTCACAGAGGATTTGGCTTTATCATTTAAGCATGGTTCAATTTTGTCATTCTGCCTTTTGATCAGAATTGTAATTTTGGATAGGATTGTTAAATGGAATATTTGCAAGCAGAGATATGTATTCTTTTATTTTCAACAGCATGGTTTTAAAAGCATTTTGATTTGGCTTAAGTCCTTTCTTTTTCAACAGTAGTTTTGTAATACTTGAAAGTTGTTAACTTTACTACAAACATGCTTTGGTCCCCATTCCCTCTAGGAGTTTCTTTAAAAAATGGATTCTAATGGGTGGGTGAAGCAGCTTGGGCAGTAATACCACATGGGATGAGAAAGGGGCATCTGAGGAGCCAGCATGAATTGCAGTCTGGAGCCAGGTAGAGTTATCACCACGGAGCTGACAGTCTGCAAGGGGCTGTGCTTGAGTGCTTGTTACAGTCTCAGTGCTGAAGAATTAGGTGTTCCCATTTCAAGACACGACTGAAGAGCAGAGCTGCTGGTCTGACACCAGTGAAGTCTGAACACCAGCACGCCGAGTTCCTCCCAAACAGCTGAAATGGCTTTGAAAGAGGTGTCCTGAGAGGTACAGTGTAATTCCCTCCAAACACTGCCGGTTTTCTGTCATTTTGTTCTGTGGAAAAAGTAGCAAGTGGTCCCATTCCCTGAGCCACTCATCTGTGCATGTGCCAGTGGAACACCCCTTGTGAAGTTAATGAGTAAGATGAGCTCACTGAATTTCCATCTTACCAGATGCTCATTATTTGTTGACAGCTCATGGAAGAAGATGGAATGTCTGACTGAACAAGTGGATTATCTGTATTTTTGGGTGGGTTTTTTTGTTTTATTTATTATTTTCTTTGCAAGTCCACTGACCTCAAATCTCCAACTGTTTCTTTCTGTTCATAAGTGAATACTTTTGTGTGTCAGAGTCTGAAGGGCACACACCTGCACGTTCTCATTTCCTCACCCTATAACTAACTCCTGAAAGCAGCTCCCAGGAATAAAAATCTTGCTGCTCTTATAAAAATGAATCAGCCAGCCTTAGGAGAATTGCTTAATTTAACAGGCAGGGTTTATAAAATGACTCTGAACAGAGAAATTAAGACCAAATGAGAAGCAGACTAATATTTGGTTGTGGTTTTATTGAAGAGCATCCTTTACAGAAAATTTTAACTACTATTTTTTTTCATAGAGACCTGTTGCATATTGTGCTTTCAGGAGGAATTGGATTAGGTTATGTTAATTGTATCCCTGTTTGTGTCTGGACATTAATGTGACCTATAATTTTTTAGTCTATGTGTTATTCCTGAAGGTAATGACCTTACATATCAGTGTGATGCCTTGATGTGGCTACCTGAAAACAGAGGCTAGACAAGAATAAGAGAACAAAAGTAGGTATTTATTTGAAGGGCCTTCAAAGGCACACCCTGGGCAGTCAAAAGGCTCCACCCAAGATGGACCCTGGGTCACGGCTTCATCACACTTTTTTAAGTTTGGTCCATTTGCATATCAGGGTTAATTCTCCAATTATAACTTCCGTTAATGATGTAATTATCCCAAGTTTACCCCTCCTCTCGAAGGTTTTAGTCTACACATTTTGGGGCCTGGGACAACAAGGTGTCCTTGAGGAGCAAACCTAGAGAGGTTTGCTATGTCTAACCAGCATGAGAGAACAGCAGATAACAGGCTACAAGAACCTTCAGAGTTGCACACTAGGCAGTACAGGATTTGAAAAATATAAAAATTAAAGCCTAAGGCATCAAGTGAGATAACAGAAAATAGAAACAGACAACCAAACATCTTTAAATATATGTATTGCTCATTTTTCTGTTTAGAGGCTTTGCCATCAGATATTCTGTTACTCAGTTGAATAGCACCTTCCCTGCCAGCAAGCTTATCAGGACATTTCAGACTAGTGCTGTCTAGAGATCTTCAGTGCACACTTTAAGATTCTTCTCCATTAGTAGGCACAACTGTAGCCTGGGATGGCCTCAGAAGTTTGTTCCAGAGAGTGTATTTACTGCCTGAATACTTTTGCTGAACCGCCAAAATTTGAAGCCCAGCATATGAAAGTAATTTGACTGCAGTGCCTGTTCTCCTAAATATTTTGGACTAATAGCAATGATTCAGTATCTGCTGCATCAACAGCTGAGCTGTTCCTGCAGCAGCAGCCACCACGATGCTGTGACTGTTTTGCTTGAACTTTACATTACTTCAGTTGGCAGCAGGGGAACTAGAAATTGTCCTTGTGCCAGGTCACATTTTCCTCATGTGACCTTTTTTCTATTAATTCAATGGAACCCTTAAATACTGTGCTGAAGGGTGATTGCTGGTCTGGATGAGAAAAAGAGAAGAGAGTTGCTGGAAATAATCACCTCTCAGACAAAGATGTGCAAGAACACTCCCACACAGTCACCTGCTTTGGGCTGCTTGTATTTGGAGTTTGAATGGTCATTTAATGCGAATATTTAATGCAGTCTTCCCCAAACTGCCCCCAGCTTGTAACCCTTGATGGAGGCCAAACTCCCAAGATTACAGTGGGGAACAGGAACCTGTTTCCTTGTATCCATAACACACTTGTCAATGACAAGTAGATTGAAGGGACTCACCTGATATGACTCTTGGGGATGTGACATCTTGGGGATGGTGCTGTGCAGGGCCAGGAGCTGGATTTGATGATCCTGATGGAGCCCTTCCAAGTTGGCATATTCTATGATTCTATGACTCACTGTGGGCTATTACCTTGGAACTGAGCTTCTCTGGAACGCACAGTAATGTATCCATACTCATAATAGTCTACTAAGAATAATGCTCCTTAAAAGAATACTGTTATAAACAACATAAAAAAGAGTAGTTAAAAAAAGCATAGGGATAAGTGGCTACCATGTTTCAGTAGATAATGCCCTGGTCCAGTTTAAATGATCCAAGCCCTAGATCCTCTGTCATGGACTAGGTACAGTCAATCTGGGTTTTGCTGCTTAAAACAATCCTGTCTCTCTAGATTTGTCACCACTCAGCTCTGACTCCATTTTACACCATCTGACTTGTCTATCATGTCAGATCCACAGCTGACTCTCAGTAGCTGTAAATCAATACATCTTTTTTGATTTCAATGTTGTTTCCCAGCTGAAGATCAGACCAAGGATTCATTGACTGACTTTCCCATCTGGGTTGTGATCTGTATTTCTAGTTAGATACTTATAGTGATGGCAGGTTTTCTTCTGGGTTTAACTTTTGCTTTATTAGAGCTGTATTTATTACACTCCTCCTATTCTAGCAAGTTACCTTAAAGTAGCTAATCGAATCAAAATACAAAATACATTTTTAAATGATTAAAAAAAAAAAAAAGTGGAATCTCCATTATAAAATGTTCTGCCTTCAGAATTATTGCCTGTAAGTAGCTGACACCTTTCTGGGTTTTGATTTTTTTTGTCTGTCATTTCCAGACCATAGCAGACATGAGGCTGTTTAACCTTGTGTCTTAGGTTCCTTTTGACAGGGGTAGCTAAAAATCTGGAACATGTTTGCTCATATTTCCATAAAAGCAAACAATTGTAATGTATTAAATTCAAGCTCTCGCTTTTCAGTTCCTGTAGGAAAAAAAAAATTAAGCCAGGTGTTTACTCTTTGTGATCTCATGTTTCTCCTAAAGTTTTTTAAAAATCCAGAGATTATCATTCAACTGCATTTTGCTTGTATTTGAAACATATTCAGATTTGTATTTTCTTGTATTTTGTAATTCAGAAGCAGAATCTGAGTAAGTTTGAATATGCAGCTGCCATTCTAAGTGTGTTACTAAGGGTGAAGGTTCTCTTTGTGCTTTTACCTTGGAGCAGTTCCTCATGTAGTCCTCCTTATGAAGAGATAGCTCCTCTGGAGAGTGTTGCCTAACTTTTCACCTCATCCAGAAATCAGAGTGTCTTGAACTGCTGTCTTCTCTTCAGAGCTTTCAGAGGTGGTGATGCCAGCTGGAAAGGGCTTTGTCTTCCACTCAAGAAATGCTTTCAGCACTCACCATAAGAAATGGTGTTACTTGCCAAAATAACTTCTGTAGCTGCAGGTAGAGATCTCTGCTTCCTTCTGGATTGTAGGTGCTCCTACAGCTCCTGAGGAACATTCTGGATGAGGTTAAGAGAGGTTGTTGAGAAATAGTGGTAAAACACCTTCCCCAAATCTTTCATCATGAATAGTTGAGATTCTGTACATAACCAAGAAAGGAACATTAGGATCTCTCTGTGTCCCTTCTACTGTTTTGTATTTAGGACAAACTCCTGGAAAGCATAACAGGGAAGTCTCCCTTGCCAAGTGTAAACTCTTAGCTTCTGAAGGAGGCATGTGGCCCTTGGCAGCATTTGTATCATGGTGTGCTCACTGCACAACGTGATGCAAAGTGTCATGGGTTGACACTTTAAAGTGGCATGCTCATAGAAGAGGAAATAAGGGAACTCTGCTTTAGATGGGAGGGGAGCTCTATTTTTAGGAAAGGGACTGAACCTCCAGCTCCTTGAAAGTAATTCTTTTTAGCAATCCATTTTAATTTAAAATTAGGTCCACTCACTGTTGTGAAAATCATGCTTCTTGAAATGATCTATCTTCTTGGGTGAGTAGAAAGAAACCAGGCATCTGAAATGCCAATCATCTTGAAAAATGCACCCCGTTAAAAATGTCATCACAGCAGAAACTGCGTGGCAGAAACACACTCAAGGACTAGGAAACAGCTGGATATGAGAGCCCATGTAATACGATCTCATGATGGTTTGTGAATCATTTGCAATGGATGGAATAGAACCTCATTTTCATCAGAGTCTCGCTAAGTTTCAAAATTAGAATTTTGATGAAGTTCAAATATGAATAGTATTTTCATCTCTGATAGACTGGTGACCTCCTGAATAATGTGAGGAATAAATGGTAATTGATTGGTTACACCTTGCACAAAAATACAACTTTGGGCAATATGTCTGTACTCACAGGAAGTGGGTGCCAGCTACTTGTGAAGGCTTCTTTTTAGGTCTAAGTGTGCTTATTAATGTCTTAATTTTTATTTCTTTCTGACCCCATGGGGAATAGTAGGATGCCTATTGCAGTTGATTCTGGTTTATCTCTTTTGATGCTCAGATATGGCACAGGAGAGTGGTAAGAGAATTAATGAACTCTTAGGGCTGGAAAGTGCTTCCACATCCAGAGTTAGCACGGATTGGCTGTTGTTCTAACAAGAGAGTAGATGGAGTGTTCTGGTGTAATTCCAAGGGACAGCTTGGATGAACTGCTCCTTTCCTTAGAGGTAAAAATTCATCAGGATTTCCTGTGTTAGGGAAGAGAGGGCAATAACTCTGCTGTACTGAAGGCATTAAGTGTTGTATCTGCCCAGATTGCATGAGTAATCTAATATCTGAACAAGACAGAAATCCCAATTAGGACAAACAAACAGAAGTTGAACTGACAAAAATGTTAGTATCTCAATCAGTAAAATAGTTATGGATTGTATTAGAGCTTTATATTAGCATTTTTTATTAGCATTTATCACAGTATCACAGAAAGGTTGTGGTTGGAAGGGACTTCTGGAGGTCGTCTTGACCAGTCCTCTCCTAAAACAAGGCCACCCAGAGCCAGTTGCTCCTGTCCAGATGGCTTTTCAATATCTCCAAGAAGGGAGACTCTGCAACCTCTCTGGGCATCCTGTGCCCCTGCTTGGTCACCCTCAAACTACAAAAGTGTTTCCTAAGGTTTGCAGAGAGCCTTCTGTGCTTGTTTGTGCCCATGGCCTCCTGTCCTTAACTGGGCACCACTGGAAAGAGCCTGTCTTCATCTTCCTTGCACACCCTCTTCATCTTCTTTAACCCTCTCTTCAGGTATTTATATAAACATTGGTAAAATCTGCCCTGAGCATTCTCTTCTCCAGGTGAAACAATCCCAGTTCTGCAGTTTATTCCACTTCACCCTTTAAGAACCTTATTAACTTTTAGACAGCTCATAGCTGCTCAGTCATTAGCTGTGATCAAGAAGAACAAAAAATCTTTTTCCAGGTCTTGGCTTGCTGTAATTGCAGCATTAGCTCTAACCCAGTAATGGCATTCCCTTTTGGGTTCTGATTTCTGCAGCACAATCTGCTTTGGTTGCAGGGCAATATGTAAAAAAAAAACCCCACATCACAGTGAGATCAAGTGCTAAATGCTGGCCACTGGCTTCCTTGCTGTGGGATATGGCACAGTACTTTGCTCTTCTGTAACCTGCACTGGCTGGCTGTGCAAGCTGACTGGTGTATTTTATCCTGGGCAAAGCCCCTTAAGGAGGCCCACAGTTGAGGATTGTTGATATGGTAAATTAGAGTTGATTTAGCAGGTGGGGCATGGGACAAGTGCTTGTGACATTTCTGAGCCAATGGAAAGCAGCGACCTGAAATTACTTCTGTGTGTAATGACAAAAATTATTAGGGATTTTACCAAGATAGAGTCTGAGAACAGAGCATGATGTTCCCCCTGCTCTATTAGAAAGAACATGATGGAGACTTGCTGGGGGAAGAAAGTTTGATGTGATAATCACCAAAGATTGGGTTACAGAATATTACAACTTAGCCTTGAGTGTGTGGGAAATTTAGACACATTTCTCATTTTTTTTACAGACGTTTTCTTAAATTTCAGGAGCGGTATGTTTGGAGTAGTGATGAATTTTGTGTGTATAACCTGTGCTGCTGCTAGGTCAGAGCAGTGGATTCCTCATGGCTGGGGTACCTATGCTTCTTTGGGCTTCCACAGGACTAGAAAGCAGAGGAGCTGCACTCTGGCCAATGCTGGTATATGTTCTAGAGAGCAATTCTCCTGCCTCAGCTGTCAGAGGGAAGCCCAGCCAGGAAATTTCAGGCTGCCCATCCAGGGCTGTTGGAGCAGCTCATCCCATATCCCATCTGCTGGTGGCACATCTGTGCAGTCCCAGCCTCTGTGCCTTCTAGCTGAAGCTGCCTTTGGCAGCCCCTCAAGAGTTCTGCATGAATTTTGACTGTGCCTTTGCATCAGAATATTCTGAATTCCAGTGGAATTGCACTGGTGTCATGTAAAGGGAGAACAGCATCTGCTTTCCACTTGTTTTCAAATGGGTTTTTAAATGTAGTGGTTGGGTTGTATGTACTGCAGACTGTTCCATGCAGGTATAATAAGCCTGACTGATGTCTAAGTACCATGGCATGCAGTGAATTAAAGTGCAAAACTTCCATGAACTTCTTTCAGTATTTTCCAGGAATTAACTTTTAGGTCACATGAATCCCAAAATGATCAAGAAATTCTGTAGTAAAAGATACTGGACAAATTCATACATAGTTGGTTTTTTTCCCCCCCCTTCCCCCCCCAAACTATTCTTACTCTACTGTTGTTTAGAAGTAGAGGATATAAATGTAATAAAATTATAGAACAATAATAAATTTATTATATAATACATTAAATGCAGTGTTTAAAGGGACATTTTTCAATGACATCTCAGTAGCAAAAAAACCCATTAGGGTAAGAATACAAAGTTGGATAATTATGCTCAAGACTGTGCTACATTTGTCACTGTCACTGAATTTGCTGCAAGTGATTTTGGATATTTTGGGGTTTATTTAATTTTTAGAAAATATTACAACAAAAGTCTGAGAAGAAAGAAATAAAGATGTTACTAGGCTATGTACAACCCACAGCAGAAAAAAAATAATTAAAGACTCTTTCCTTGTCAGCACCTGAGGTAGTACAGATTAATTAATTAATTAGTAGGCATTCTGGAAATCACCTTCAGCAAGAAACTGTCCTTGTTTCAGATATATAAGGCCAAACAGTGTAAGTTTAAGGTTGCAACACATGGTGATTGTCAAGCTGCTTGGCATCTCCTTCTCCACTTTCTATGCCTTGCATGGAAAAATTGGAATGAAGGAGTAAGGATCAGGCTAAGCTCTCCTAGAGGTATTCAGCCATTTTCCCAGTTACGTGAAACAAATCCCAATCGTTTCTTGATTTCAGAAGACTTCTTTATCACAAATATGAAAGACTCAGCTTCCAAAACCAAACCCAACTAGAGGGAAGAAAACCAGGAGTTGTCTGAAATTTTGGAAAATGACAAAAATCTCGTTTTAAAATTCAAACTAAAAAATGTTTTTTAATGTGAGTAACTTGCACTAAGCACTAGGATTCTGCTCGTAAAAGTATAACTTTACATATTTTTATGGTACATAATTTCTTTTTTCAGGAGATTACCAGCTTGATGTCAAGAAGTTCCTTAGAAATGTGCTTGTCACAATATGCAGAATGTCATAATCTCTTACGGCTAATTTGCCTCAAAACATAAAAGAAGACAAAAAACTAATGAGAGAAAAATATCAAATCTAATAATTCTGTCAAATTTTCTTCATTTCTAAATTTTTAATCCAGTGATCTTATCTGGTCATAAACTTAGTCTGTGAAAATGCCACACATCTCAAAGTGGATGGAAGCACCTAATTTAATATGATTTGCTTCTCATACTTGAATATCTAATCCCCATCTTTAGATATAAAAGGAATATAATTAAATTGGTTGATTAGGACTATAAGGTCCTTGAAGCAAAGATTTTTGCAAAAATTGCTTTTTTAACCCTTCTGTAAAGACCTATAGTAGTATTAAATGCATAAGAACAACAATCCACACATTAGGTTGCAGAATTTTTATTAAGTTACGATTACATGAATATCTTTGTACTAGTGTAACAAACTTCTTGTTTCCTCTATTATTGGCTACAGTAAAATGGCTAAGCACTTTTAAGACACAGTTTAAATCTCTGAAAACCAATATTCATTAATTACTTTGAAAGTAAAATACTTGAAGCTGAGCTGATAAGGTTTATTATTAGCAAGTACCAATAAATGTTTCCATTTTAACCACTGGGAACAATCTTCCACCAGTAAGGTAGATGCCTGAGTAACTGCTGTTACTCTGAGGCAAAGACTTTCTCCCCTCTGTGCTGGAGATCTTCTCCCCCCACTCCACACATTTGTATCTGTCCAAAACAATTATTTCAGGTAGTGACAGGGAAGGCATGGGAATGGTTCTGTCACTGTTGGACTATTTCCCCCTTTGAAAATTAATGCCTTATGCTCACCATGTTTGTTGACAATGCGAGGGAGACCATTTGTAATCGGATAGCATAGCATTATCTCTTTGCAAAATTACAGGAGCCTTATTTAAAGGCAGCTTTTGTTCAACAGAGCTCATTTGCCAAGCAAGGAATGGCTTGTCCTAGCAAAGTGCTGGCCTGCACACACAGGCTACTCTCCCAACATGGTGCATTACTTTTTGTAAGCTTCTATATGTCTGTCTCCTACCTTGTTTCAAGTAAACAAAAATTTTAAAGACACAGACTAGGAAAAAGAAAACTTTTTTTTAATATTCACTGCAGTTGCAAACCAAAATTCAAATCCTTGATCAGATCATTGTATTTTTGTCTGAGGTGCTCTTCAACCTGAATTATCCTGTGATATCTCTTTAATTTTAAATTATTCAAAGTCATATATATAAAAGTAGAATAAAGCCCCCTTCCACTTAAAGCTTACTTTATTTTGAGATAAAGTTACAGCTGCTTTATTGGTGAAATGCTGTTGATTTTCAGAAGTATATGCTGCCCTGGCAGTGTTCAAGGCCAGGCTGGGTGGAGCCTTAAGCAACCTGGTCTAGTGGAAGGTGTCCTGCCCAGGGAAGGCGGGGCTGGAATTAGATGATTTTTAAGGACCCTTCCAACCCAAATCATTCAGTGATTTTATGATCTGTTGACATTTATGCATATCGGTTCCTGTATCCTGAAATAACCAACCCTGGCTTGAGGTGTGCAATCTAAAGGTATTGATCATGGAAAAACTGAAAGCATCTGCTGCTGGAAGTAGCACGGGGTTTGGTTAGAGCTGGGCCTCGCAGAACCCTTCACCTGCGGAGGGCTCGGGAGCGCTCAGGGCCGATAGCCTGGGTGCAGGCTGCCGCGCCCACCGACCGTGAGGGCCGTGCCAGGGCACCAGCAGGGAAGGGCGGGCAGCAGGAAACGTGGGTGCCCACAGCGTGTCAGCCCCGGGCTCCCGGCTGGGAGCAGCTGTGAGGGCGGCGAGCCCCGAGCAGCCCAGGGAGCCGCTGTGGAGGCCAGCGGAGGACGGGCCTCGGGTGGTCCCTCGGGACGGCTGCTCAGGGGCCCGCAGCTGCTGCTTCTGACACTGCTGGGCGAGAAACAGGGAACCGGCGCTGCAGCGAACCCTCCAGAGCTGGGGGTGGATCATTTCTGGGGGTGGATCATTTCTGGGGGTGCTGCAGGTAGACGTGGTTTACAGTGGGGTTTGCAATGGCTCGGCTAGCCCTTCCTGGCCTCCTGCTTCCTAAAGCTTTTAAAAACCTGATGCACTTTCCATCACTTGAAGAGTTTTGTCCTGGCTGTTCCTGCCCAAGGTAGTTCTCACAGACCCTGTGAGCTGCTAATGGAAGTGGGCAGCATTTTATGCCTGCCCTGTGTCCTGGCCCACGACGAATCACTCTCCAAAGTCCATTACAAAGCAGTCAAGGAGAGGCTTTTGCTTCAGCAGAATGTTCTGTAATGCAGAGAATTTCATTCCTTGTCTGGAATGGACAAAGTGCCTTTCCAGGACATAATGCTGTGAGAGCTGGGCTCTGAACTGCATTAGAGACCCACCCTGCACCCTATTAAATAGCTGACTGCTTTTGTATGAAGAACTGCTAATCAAACTCCTGTAATAAAGAAACTGTCAGAATGGACTTGCACTCCTAAAAAGCCCTCCAGGGTCAGTAAAAATCATTAATTCTTTTTCAAAAAGCATTCAGCTCTCTGAAACATGAGGAAATGTGCAAGGCTTATTCTCAAGCCTCTCTACTCTCTCCATTGATCTCAAAAAGTTTGTTAAATTTTTCTTATAATCCCAGAACTCTGGGAACTTGGGCATCAAAACTTCACTCATTGTAGTAGTCAAGATACGAGAATTGTCACTGCGCAGATATTTTCTTCCTGCATAGAAGTTTCATAGTTTTGAATCAACTATGGATTAGTTAAGAGAAATTAGGTGAGTCACATAAAAGAAGCAAGAAAAACCATTTTTTCTTGTTACTTTTTTTCCCCCTAATCCTCTGCAAAATGCATTATTTACAGAATGTGCTGTTTTCTGTGGTTGACGTATGAAAAAGCTTTGAATCAATAATGTGGTAAACCCATTATAAGGACCATTTTATAACTATCAAGAACAATGTTGTTCAAACACATTTCAAATGCAATGAACATTCAGAAGAAACAATAATAATTATGGCAGATGGTGAGCAGAGACAAAACTTGCTTTGAATGCAAAACTGCAATTCAGGCAGCTGGTTTTTTTTTTTTTTTTTTCCAACTCATAGGTTGTCTGCCAGAGGTTCTTGCAAACCAGATGTATGCAGTCAATCCCACAGAAATCAATGAAATTGCATGCGGGAGTGTGAGACTAAAAGATCTTTCTCAAGAAGGTAACCTCTGTTTCGTAAATTCCCTGCTTTATCTTGCTTCTGTATTTTAAAGGCTTTTAAGTAATATTTACCTTAATGGTCACTCATTCGGCCTGCACAGTGTCAGAGGACGTTGTGGCACAGCTTTTCTCTGCCACTGTGCTGCTGGGGCAATATGCTGCCATGAAATTCAGCCTTGACAACAGAAGTAGAAATACTTGAGGACCTCACAGCCAAAGTTAAACACGTAAAAAATTTCCCTAACCAATGTAGCTATGTGTTTTTACCTCCATTTGCTCCAAATATTCGGAGTGTATTTTTTTTTATAGTCAATATTACTATTTCATAGAAAAAATATTGGGTTTTGACAAAAATTGTTTTCACAAGTATCTCACTTGGGTTTGTTATTTTCCTTCAAAAAAAGAAATGGTTGAATAGGTCAATATTTGGCTAATAATAAGACGTTTAATTAAAAGGTTCTGCTACAGTGCATCATGGGAATCATGGTTGCCTTTTCTTAGATGATAAGACTGAGATTTCAAGGTCCATTGAATTGTTCTTGATGTGTTCTGACCAGAGAATTCCATGATGTACCTGGATTCTCCATGATGCAAAAGATTATGTTGCAACAGTGACAAAATGTGCAACTTAAAAGATAAATCTGCCAGGGAGATTAGTAATAAGAAGTATTAGAAGGATACTTCCTCTGGATCTCCCATTTGGCAGTGTTTCTGAAGTGAAATATTTTGTTTTCTTCTGAAATAATTTTTGCAGCTAGGTTTCCTTTGGGGGAAGGGAGAGTGTGTGGATATGGTGGTAAGGAACAGAAATAATTCCTTGTAAAAATGCTGATAGCACCTTTTAAATTTTTTAAAATTTTTACGTCCTTTTTCTGGGAAAAGTCCTTTCTTTTCTACCAGGTCCTTTAGTCAGATACATAGTATTCATTATTAAAAATGAAGCTGTGTGGCAGGTTATATTACGAATGTACGTTACTGGGTTTGACTTGACAAATGAAGCTTTAAAAATGCC
Source organism: Daphoenositta chrysoptera (assembly GCA_013397915.1). Lineage (NCBI taxonomy): Eukaryota > Metazoa > Chordata > Aves > Passeriformes > Daphoenositta > Daphoenositta chrysoptera. Next base: position 930,403 of record VZRO01004973.1, on the reverse strand, counting down.
TTACACTTAAAACAAAAAAATTGTATTTCCTTATGTATCTCAGCCGTGGACCCAGAATTAATTTCTGTTCATTTTTGTTCATATTCCTATGAACAAAATGTCAAACATATGGATGTTTTAAAAAGGAAACAAAAAAGGGTGGTAAAGCATTAAATCACATTTTTAATTAGGAGCCAATTGAATATCTTTGGTGATGTGAATCTTCTCACACTGTTGCACTGGCAACTCTTGGAAAATATTTATTTTTCTAATGGTAACTAGCCTGTGGTTGTTCCAGGGAATAGACTTGGAAATTGTATTTATTGCAGGTTAAAAGGATATGATTCTGAATTGCAGTTGTGAACATGAGCTGCAGGCTCAGAGGTGTATGCTGGTCCTTTCTTCCATAGGTGAAGGTAATGAGAGATGGAAAGGTTCTGTGGTTCAGGTCACCAAGCTGAATGCCCCATGGAAAATATTTGGGGTTTGTTGAGTCAGATGTGTGAATTAGAGCCCATGGAAGCTGCACAGCTGCAATAAGCATAAATGGTATATGCTTAGTGAGATATACAGCAAGCACTTAGTAGGTAATCTGGGGTCTGATTTATGTTCCTAGAAGTAATTTTTCTCATATCTCAAAAAGGCAGCAAGTTAGTAGTTAACAGAAAATCTGCACATGGATCGTTTGCATGAAGGGAAAATTGTTAAGTGCTTCAATCAATGTAATATCTCACTGATATTGATGAGGAGGGCCAGCAGTCAGATGAAGGCAGCCTTTTCAATCATTAAGTACTGGTTTCTTATGCCAGCAGGATTTCCAGCTCTGACTTGATAGTCTCTTTAGGTCGTGCTGGTTTTATCATGGCTAGTCCTTGGGGAGAGCACTTTTTTTGAACTGTCTTGTGCAATTCATGAGAACTGTATATAATAACAAATGTGTGAGCTATATGCTGTAAGTAGCTCATCTGGCTCCTTTTCCCCTGTAAAGGACATGTTACAATAGCACATGGAAGGAGAAAGCTGGAAACACATACCAGTGGAAAAGAAAAAAACTCCAAAACCTAAAGCTGAACAATAAGGGTCCGTCTGTAGAATAGCAATAGCATGATTTAGCAACACATGGAACAGCCATAATTTTCAGATTAAAGGGGAAAAGTTATTTGTTGGGTGTCAGGATGATGAATAGATTGTTTTTGCATTACATCAACACAGCTTTTATTTTCAGTATGTTGCAGCATTGAATCAACATGTTAGAGTTGCTGAATGCAACCCCAAAGACAAAAAGGATTGTTAGGCCAGTAGCAAGATCAGTAATTTATTATCTGTGACACCTTCAATTATTACAATGAATAGGTGCCCTGAAAACATATTTTCCAAAAGCTTACTTCTACCCTGTACTTTGAAGAGATGGTGAAAACTCTCCTGATGACTGTTCCAGCTGTGGATTTGTCTGTCTTGGTACATGCAAATTGCCTCAGGCCTGCTTCAGGGTTTCATTATTGAAAGGATATAAGCAGCAAAGGCAACAGCAAACAACTTGTGTAGAAGGGAGATCATGTCAGAGAATCACAGGAAAACAGTTTGGAAAGGACCTTATAAAATGGAAAGGATCTCTGGAGAGCATCTGGTCCAATCTGCACTCAAAGCAGGGATAAATTAGAAAATTTTCTTGAGATCTTGTCCGGTGGGGTTCATACATGAACTTGCTTTAGGAACAGGTGGATCATCTGCTTTTTGATTGCTTGCACAGGCATTCTAGGTCTGGATGTTTGGTGTATCTGGACAAGACAAATTAAGATGTGTCTGGAGCACATTGCAGGAACATCTTTGTTCAGATTTTCTAGTTTGCTTCTATGAATGATTCAGCAGAGAGATTGTTAAAGGGAAGATCAAGAGGAAAAAGGGGCAAAGCTGGTTGTCACTGCCTTCGTGACCATGCTTTGATTCACAGTGGAGTTTAGTGACTAATAGCTGACAAGAAAGTGCAAACAGGAACAGAGTGTATTGAGCCTTGGCACAAGCCATGGATCAACATGTTATACAAGTGCATTATTTGAACTGCTGGGAAGATGGACAGGGATACAGGGATATTGCTGGATGCTGAGTGGCAGCCTGTGCCAAAAAGTGGCTGTAAAACCCTTAAGCGAGGTCAAGGGAAGCATTGCTATGCAGTTATCCACCACTGGATGAGGAATGGATGGAAAGGAGGAGGACAAGGAGTGAAACCGTCAGTTCTGAGCCACTGGACAGAGCCTGGCACTGGATGCCCTGGGGTGTCGTGCTGCCTCCAGGCAAGACTGAGCCAGCCTGCTCAGGTGGCAGCTGGGGTGGGTCTTGCTTTGTGTGTGCGTGAGTGGAAAGCTTTTTCAGGCAAAGCTCATCCCTTGCTTGGTTCACTCAGTAAGTTGAGCTTAGCAGTGTCACATTGCCTGGTGTTCCCTTTCCCTGCAACACAAATACACATCCGAATCTCAGGATGACAAGGAGTCCAGATGCCACTGGCTCTCAAGCAGTCAGGCTCAGAAGCTGAAAAGTGCTATTTGGCTCTAAATCTATCCTCTCAGATGCTGTGATGTTTCTCTGTGAAGGTTTGCCTTTGCTGCAGTGGTCCCTCTTAACAGTTTAAAACACTTGAAATATCAGAGGGTTCTGTGCCATCAGTTGTACGGTGGTTAACTTCATGCCTCTGTGTAGAATAGAAAATAACAGCAAATGAAAACAGTGCTCGATTCTCTCTGTTCAGTGTCTGCCTACCAAAAATACCATGAGAGGAAATTTCGTATTACAGTGCTACTGCTTTATACAGAAAGGAAGGGGCTAATTCCACACAAAAAGGAAGGGCTTAAGGAGCTCAGGTGTGTGGCTCTGAACATGTGCAGGGAATGAAATTCACCATAAAAACCCCAATGTGCTTTAATCATGATATTTAAAAAGCTTCTCCCTTTAAAGCATTGGGCTTGACTCTAATGTCGTGGTATCAGCATAACACAGATTTCATTCAGTTGAAAAAAGACCACATTAGGCTTTTGTAGAAATAGGGCATAACCTTTCCTTCCGGAATTTTTAAATTAAAATTGCAGCTGTATGATAATTCTGAATATATCCACAATAAGGCTCTCTGATAACAATTACTGGTAATCTGCAACCACTTTCTAGAAGCCTGTCAAGTTACTAATTTTACAACAGCTCCTTAAGGCAGAAATCCTTATTAAAAAAAAAAAAAAAGAAATAAAAAAGCAGAGTTAAATTATTTTCCTTTGACTATTTGAAGAAGAACACCTTGAAGTTTGAAGCTCTCCTTTCCATTCCCAACTATTAAGTGCACTTATTTAGATACAGAATAAGCAGGTGAAGTTAATTATTTTTCTCCTATTGCTGGTGTTTTTCGTGCTAATGCTATCAGCTGCACAAATATTGCCTGCTCTATAACAGCTTAGAAATTTTAAATTACTCTTGAACCTTGGCCAGCTTTGTAACTGATATAATTTGACATTGCTCCAGTGACTTTGCAATGCTGACTGTCACTAAAGCAAGAGATGACACATGGTTTCTAATATTTAAGAAGGCAAGAAGAGTTCAGCCATACGCAAGATTTAAATGCTGTGATCTTTAAATGAAGCATGTGAGAATTCTCATTTAATGCCAGGTAAATACCGAGTTAATACCAGGTTAATCAATGCTAATGGAACTGAAATGCTGCTCTAGGAAAATCCTGTGGAACCCGAGCTGGATCTGCTAGTGATACCAATAAAACTGTACTCCCACATTATTTTCTGCATGATTCAAAAATGAGAACACACAGTGTGATATATACTTCCTAAGAGAAACTGGTCTTGCTATTTAGCTATTTTCTAGAGATTAGGTAATAATGGAAACAATGGACTCAGACCTGCCTTCTTACAATCTGTTATTCAACAAGTGGTTTGTGCATTGTTCAGTCTACACTGCATACAAAGCGTGGCAAATTTGGATTAAAAAGCTTGACTTGATTCTAGGTTGTGATAATCGAGTCCTGCAACCTCTTTTTTTTTTTCTTTTCTGGTAACCAAGGCAGGATAAGAAGCCAGTTTCTGATTTTAGTATTTGAGTGTCAGTCTGGAGTGATCCCTTGACTTCAAACCCCTGCTCCTCTTTTTTCTGACAGTGCTCATCTGTTCACATATGCTCTCTCTTTATCATTCTGTCTTCTGCTTCATACCTCAGTGCCTCTTTTAATATATGTGTTCTGTGCTTGGACCACCCTTTCATTTTGTTTGTCAAGCATAGAACCATAGAATGGTTTGGTTGGAAAGGACCTCAAAGATCATCCAGTTCCAACCCCCCTGCCATGGGTAGGGGCACCTTCCACTAGACCAGGTTGCTTAAAGCCTTGTCCAACACAGACTCTTTATTGAAAGTGCTTTTCAAAACCTATTTATTATACCTTGGTTTTCATCTCATACCTTGGTTTCCTAAATGAAATTATGAATTAATTGAAGATAATTGCAACACTTCTATTGGCATCCTGAGAGACAGATTTAATTTTCTGCATCTGGATTTATCAAAGAAAGATTGAATAGTGTTTGGGACAGACACAATTGGATAGATTTCCTGTACTTAGAGTGGTGTACTGGCCAGATTTTTATTTTTTGTGTAGTGCTTAGCTCTTCTAAAAAGATTTTCCCACTCCTGTTAAATGAAAGCTGAGTCCCTCTGAGATTGGGACTTCAGAAGTAATGACATTTACACTCCTGTTCGCCCTACCTACCATCAGCAATTTAGCTGAGGTCTCTGTGTCAGCAATTGAGTCATGCTAGATCTCCTCTGCCATCAGTAGGTGGAGAGGAGCAGTCTAAGGAGACAGGTCCTCTTCTCTATGGTATGTGCCACCCTTTGGATGTGCTGCTGGCTCTCTCTAGCAAATACAGTGCTGCTTGTGCTGACTACACTCTGAGTCTGGGCACCTCAGATTTCACCTGGAACCTAAATGTCACAGAAATTCAAACAAAGCACCAGCTGAATACATATGAAATTAAGTGGAGCCAATTCAACGTTCTGATACCACTTGACTTGCCCAAAGTTTTATCTGCTGGGAAAGGACTATAAATGCTAACCAAGGATTCCCTCATCCTCCTTTCTTTCTGAACAGTGGGGCCATGATGCCTTATTGTACACAAATTATACACGTATCCATGATGCCATCTTGTATCCAAAACCCCAAAGAACCTTTTTAATTTAGTAAATAAAAATCAGGAATAACAGAGGGATCCAAACACAATTCTGAAGTAATTCTACCTCCACAACATGAATACTTTGAGAGACTGCAGTCTTTGTTCTACATTTCTTGCTGAGCTCACATTTTCATTTGTTTTCCTTTTTTTTTTTTTAATCTATTTATGAACTTGGACTTTAAAAGCAATACATAATGTTCAGGCACATTATTTAGGTATGTGAAGGCAACTGAGGCATGGAAGAAGGGGCTGCAATAGCAAGTTTTTGTAATGCTTTCCCCAGTGACAATCAGAACAGATAGAAGAAGAGGAAAGAAGCAGGCAATGTGTGTAACAATGAACAAAGAACAATGCCTATTAGCACTTTGTATCTCTTTGGATTGTGTTCTTTTCATCCAGCTGCTTCAGTTTGAAGGTGATGCAGAAAATACTGAAGAAAACACCTAAAAACCAGAAAAGAAAGCAAGAACAAAGTTTTATGACATACAACATCTTACTGGTTAGGTATGTAATTTTGACAAGATTTGTCATAATGAAAAGCTTTCATGGCAATGACACGGAGGTTCAGAATATTGATATTTTATTCAACTGCTGGTGCAGATGAATCACTATAAATAACCAGTCTAATGAGATGACAGCAGGAAACATGACACTCTGGGTTCTGTTCAGAGGCAATGGGAACAGATTAAAATTGCAGAGGAGTTCTTTGGAAATCTGAAGTTCTCTTTCCCAGTTGTACTGACTGCACATGAAACGACAGACTAATCATCAGTAAGAAATCAGCAACAATTCTGCTGAACAGGTGTATGGTGCTTGATCTCTAGCTCTTCCTATAAAAGCACAAAAGATGCTCAAAGCAATCCCACTGCCAAGCCCAGGGTCAAGAATTATCAAAACTGCATAATGTTCACTTGTTGCTGCCATTCTGGAGCTTTTCCTGGATTCATCATCAGTGTCCTTGCTGTCGGTCCCAATCATTGGTAAATTCAGCTGTTTTCTAGCCAAGAGTCTGTGAAGTGAGCTGTTGAGGAAGAGCGGTGAAGTTTCAAGATGTGGTATGTTTATATGCAAATTTTGAGTCATGGTGAGTATGACAGACCTCTTCAAACTGCTAAGAGAAGTGACTAATGATTAATTAGTTCAATAAAGCATTGCCATAGAATGCAAAACCTGGCTGTGCTGTTTTCAGGTCTCCAACAAAACCACAGGTGCAGTAAAACAATAAATCTTGTTCTTATTTTCATTCAGCCTCATCCAGTGAGAACTGGCCCAACACCAACAATTGGGTCCCTTTATTTGAGGTTCTCCATCTGTAGCTCAATATTAGTTGTCAATAAGTACAGGGTAGTCCTTGGACAGCCATTTGGCAAAGCATTTAGGCATCTGGCTTGCTTTGGAATACACTAACACTCACAGGTTTCTGTTCAGTTCTTTCTACAAGTGGTACCAACAACTGCATCAGAGGAAGGAACTCAGTAGCTGAGAAGCCAGGGAAGAGAGAAAGACTCCTTGCACTCCCTCTCCAGGTGTACCAGGCTGTTCCCTGAGACAAAATGTTTAGTGTTGCAACATCTTTTTAAATTTTTGCTAATTAAACCTATTTTATTTCCCCATTTAAATATTTGCTTCCCTGGGAATCTTTCTAAACTGTTCACTTTATTCTTTGTTTATTATGGTAGCAGATACCATTTGCATGGATATGGTCTTATCTCCAAAAGGTTCAATGTAACTATGGACTGGGGCACGAACTTAAGTTCTATAGGAAGTCTAGCTATGTCTAGAAGCTGAAGCTATCTAGGAGAAATTAGTTTTACAGGCATGTCTGTCCTTGGTAAAATAATGTGTTCTTACACATTAATTTCAGGTATGTTGTCTTCTGGAATATCCCCTTTTTCTTCAGTTGTCAGAGGAAAAAAGAAAAACATTCTTTATTTTCAGAGTATTTATCACAGCATTTCTCTTAATTTCATCTCTGATGCGAAGAACTCTGGTTTTCATGATTATATATCACAGCTGTTTGAAAACCAGAAGAAATTCTTGAATAGAAACAACTTTGAAATAGAAAAAAAAAAAATTGACATGCTGATTTTTGTCATATAGTGTGAACTAAGACCTCTGTTTTGAAGAAGGGAGTAAGAAAATGATGATTTTACCTTTAAAAAACTTTTCTACAGTTCTCTAGGTTTGGAATCCTCAAACCTGTTAGTTTTGTATTTTAACAGCTGCGAAAAGCCAGGGACAGAGGTTCTGGGGCTTCTTCCCCATGGAGAGTACTCTGTGATCTTTGTTGAGCAATGTTATGTGTGCAGGGCCCATGCTGTGCCCTTAAGCCACTTGGAGCTCTGTGTTTCTATATGGATTTAATTCTTGAGACGTTTTTGAGATTCAGCAGAAAGAAATTGCAGTGTTTGAGCTAACAGTAGTATATTTGACATAACAGCAATAGAAGGATTAGACTGAATGGTTTCTTAGCATAATCCATGTCTAAACTATAGAGCAGCATTTGCCTTTGGCATCACAGCTCAGAACTGCTGCAGAAGTTGTTTGCTAATAGACAGCTTTGAATCATCCCATAGAGGCTTATCAAGTTTAAGAGGATGGCTTCACCAGCACCAGTTCTGACTTTCTTTGAACTCTTTTTGTCTCATGGTATTTTAGGTACAGCAATAATTATCACAGCAGTTTATAAATTCCATGCATGCAAGAAAGTTACAGCTTACACAAGATTTCTAAAACAGTTTAAAAAACCCCCTTTTCCAATTTACTCAGAGCTCTCTTTGGATAACATCAGGCTAGATGAAGCACTTTTACTATCCAGCTGGAATGTCTGATTGGCAAGCCAAGATCCTGGATGTAAAAATGCAACAAAAACTTCTGAATTAGGCTCAGCTGATATTTATATTTACTGCTCAACCATTTAAAGTTAATCTTGGGAAAAGTTTACACACAAAATTACACCCTTAATGGCTTTGGTCAGAAAAAAGAAGCGTGCATATGTGTGTTGAAGAAGCGTGCATATGTGTGTTTATAGAATATTGAAATTTATCTACGGGATGGCAGTCAGAGTATTTTGTAGCATTGCTGTCCTAAGATATTCTCAATATTCTTCTTTCTTCTTCCAATATTGCTGACTTAGAAGTAGTGGTGAAGAAACACATTACCGTGGAGTGTTGGGAAGAGCAAGCATTAAGCCGTGTAAAAATCAGCTAATTTTGTAAAAGAGTGACCCTAATTAACCAAAGGAAGTTACAAAATGGCCCACTTGGCACCAATCAATAAGATTAATTTTGTGCACATAAATCCCAGTGAAAGTTCTCGAATGTCAAATTGTCTTCTTAATTGAAATATGTTCAGTTGTGAAAGAGGGATGGGGTGACACTGACCCAAGTAGCTTCTCCTAAAGTTTAAGGTTTAACACATGCATTGCAAACTTGCAACGCATACAGGGATTAAATAGTAAAAATATAAATATCATAGAATGCACACGATAATCCAGTGGGTTTGGGCTCTTTCTTAGGCTTTCTTTTCTTCTTCTCAGTATGTGCCTGGATGTGGGGGAAGACAGAGAGATGATCTTTTCTTTCCTGTGCTGGGAACCCTCTGAAGCAATAAGCACCACCCTTGGTCTGCAGCACGGCTGAGGAAGCTGTCCTGCCTTCCTGGGCTCTGGAAAGGCTGCCAGTGCCACGCAGTGTGAAATTCATCCTGATTTTCTACAAAAACTGCCTGCAGCACTGCCAGTGGAGGTACTGAGGAGACAGCTTCATGAGCTAGTTTGGCCTCTAAATCAACAAAATGAGTTTAAGCTCCAATTTCATTTATGTAGTTATGAAAGATACTGAAACTAGGGTTTTTTTGTTTCTTATTGTTTTAATTAAAGAACCTAATGAATTGGGGCAGAAGCCATAGTGAGATGTATAAATAATACTTATGTCTTGCACTTTTATGGCATGGCTGATTTCTGATCATGTTTTCTATTGAATATTTTATTTGGGGCAACACAAAAATTGAGCAATGCTGTTCCCAGTTGTGTGAGTTTTATGATTTGATACACACTTTTAATTACAATTTTTTTCCTTTGATCATGGCAGCATAAGTCCATGTGAACTTAACTCCAAATCACACTGGGGGCTGTGAACACAAAGAATACTGTCTCTGTTTTAATTTTGCATTTTAATTACTTCCCTGCCTTGAATTAATTTGTTTAGATGATGATTTGGAAAGATAAAGTTATCTTTTTTTTTGGACAACAAGGCTTTGCAACCAACAGCTAATATTTATATTTTTGGAAAAAAAACAACTAAAAAAAAAGTCCCCAAACATGTTATGGATTGCTTGAAATCCTCACAGATTTTTTTTTTGATCACCTACTGCTGGACAACACAATAGGGCAGATGTCTGATGTGTCTGGTTGGTTAGCTGGGTTGTGTCCTCCTGTGCTCATGTCCTGAGTAAAGTTAGGTGAGGTTTCAAATTATTTGGTTGCATGAATTTTGTGGAGGTGGCAAGGAGAAGCTTATGTTTTCTTGGAGCTTTAGGGATTGGAGGGTTTTCATCCCAAGTTCTTTAGCCCGTGATGTCGTTTCCCCTGTGACATTTATGCCTCCTCTGATGTCCTGTTTCCGAGCTCTATTTGCAGGAGACCACAAAGGAAGAGGTTATTGCAGGGAGATCTTTCTCAGCTGAACATCTCTAGAGAAGGAGAGAAATCCAGGAATGTGAATGAATGTAGAGAGGCATTGCCTACCTCTTCTGTTTAGGACCTGCCAGAAGAGGCTGGGCCCTTGCTGCAGTTTGGGACATCTGTACCTGGTGCCAAAATGCAGCGAATACTTCTGGCAGTGAGATACCATGAGAGCATAGTGCACACAACTGTGTTCAGCTGAACTTCAACAGCAAATTGCCTCAGAGTCAGAGGTGGCTTTTTGGTCACATGTGTGGTTTTGGACTGTACATGGTTTTGGAGCCCGTGTGCTCCAAATGCAGAGACTGACCACCTGCACGTCCTGTCTCGCTTTGCTACACCCTCAGCCTAATGTCCAGACAGACTCTGTTGTTTTTATTAGGCTTTTGCTTGAGAAAGTAAACAGGATTATTAGACTGTGCCTTGGCTGTATATAACCATTTTTCAGTTTTTGTTCCATTATTACAACTGTTAACATTAATTGAAGTTTTAATAAAAGCCCAAGCAATTCACACAGCAGGTGCTCTCTGAGGCTAGGCACAGTCTGAGGTCATCACGGCTTTCACAGGAAATGCTGCATATTTTTTATTTTTTCCCTGCTGTTCTGTTTTACTTTGTTTTCTACAGGTGCTCAGGAGAGAAATAATTGTGTGTTTTCTTTCTCATTTACTGTGTTTGTGAAGGGACTGTACCCCCCTCTGCTCATTCCAGCACTTCCCTGGTCAGTCCCTCCTCAGACCATTGTGGTGAAAGTAGTATAATGTGCTTTTCTAACTGCTGGCTCACTGATTGCTTGTTGTAGTCTGTTTTCTGCTATTCATTCCACTCATAATTCCATCGATTTTTCCAGCTTCCCTTTCTAAATTAGATGTTGACTAATGCAGACTTCTCAAACCCTTTTTCTTCTGCCCTGTGAGACTTTGAGCACTAATCAGTGTAAGAGATTTGACAGGTGTTTTCTTTTTAAGTGCTCCTTCCTACCAGCGCATCACACAATAGCCATTAGACAAAGTGCCATATTCCTTTTCCCCCCTTTTTGGGGGGAAGGGAGAACCAGGAGTGAGGCATGGGCAGGTATCTGGAGTTCTCAGAGCACACAGTGGTCCCTAGGGCTCAAGACCTTTGCCAGCATTTGGCTGCAGGGCTTTGCCCCCTACTGAGCCCTACATTTCTTTCTGTCTCTGCACAAAGGCTCCCTGAGGATCTCTGAAAGATCTGGATCTGAGTGTGAGCTTCCTGGCCCCCTACAGCAAACTATAGGGTGTCCCTGACTCTGCATTCCCATTACTTATCAGATACCGTCACTCTTTAGTCACCCCTGCATCAGTCTCAGAAAGGTCAGTGTCACTATTTCAGTGTCCCTAATTATTTATGTATTTAGCCGTGCTACCTTGTCCCTGGGGATATCAGCAGACCCAAAGGATGTGCTTCAGCACTGAAGTTGCCAAATACTGAGATGGTGGGCAGGCACAGTCTGGTAACAGTCCTGGTACTGACAGTATATGAAATAATAACCACTTAATGAAAATAATTATCCTCCTTTAATAGTATCTTCATACAGCAGTGAGACCTGAAGATGGCTTTCTCAAAGACGAGGGTGACTTTTAGGACCAAAATCTTCATTTATGTGCATTTACTTCCATTAATTTTTCTAAAAGGAGAAAAAATGTGAAATAAGCACTGATGAGACCACCTAAGTCCCACGTACCAAAGGTTTGGTCTGCACACAGTTTTTGTCCTCTCACAAAAGGCTCTCCTGGGTATGATTTTTTAATCTTCTCCTCCAACTCAGTTATTCCTGGTGAAGCATTATTTGAATGAAATTGCACTGGTATAATTCAATTTGCTTCTCATCTTGTAATTAGTCTACAATAGTGCTGTGCTAACATCAATACTCAGAGATGTGAATAAAGCAATTTGTCTATGCACAGACAGGCTCTAAAACATATATTTCCCCTAATATTTAATATCATTGAAGATCCTGTTAGTGCTTTGAGAATATTAAAGGAGGCTAGATTAATTATTTTGCCTTTAACATATTCCTACTGTCTTTCCTTGTGTGCCATGAAAAAGGCCAGCTGATGTTAATAAAAGCCTTCTATCTCAGCTTTTAAATTACAATTTTTCTTTTTCACTTTAAGTCCTGAATATGTGAAAAACTTTCAGGTCCTCCAAAACCAAATTCCAGTTACTGCCACTCTAAAGGAGCTGAGCTTCTTCAGTGCTATAAAATAACTAGATATAAAATACCACTGTATGGTAAAAGTGAGTGAAATAATCTGAATTTTGCACATGTACCCCAAACTCTCTATTTTATGATTAAAAAATATATTTTTTTAGTCATGTCTTTACTTGGTGGGTTGCATGCAGACAGAAGGACTCATGAGAAATGCATTCTTCTGCACGTCAAGGTTATGACTGAACTACATCTTTTTCATTCAGGGAGTATTTGAAAGCTGAGGTTATCTGAATTGTGACCTCGGTGTAACACTTTGACAGCAGCAGTTTTTTAACAGAACTGACCATGGTCTTAATTTATTCTATTTTAAAGAATAATTGAGACTCTTTTTGAACAAGGTAATTTGCATTCCTATCTCTTCTCCCAGGATTTATGCCCCTCAAAGCTTTTGCTTAATAGATGCCCAATATTGTCTTCACAGTGTAAATGTGAGAGCTGACAAGACTTGGGGTTTAGCTGGTCACAGGATGTCTGTACTGAAGGTAGAAAAGGAAGCAGCCTCTTCTGATCTCTGTGAACACCATATTCTTGCTCATGAGAACCTTCTTTCCAAGGGATGTTGTCTCTGTCATATGGTTTAGCATGTTTGGGTGCAATACTGGACATTTGAATACTCGTGTTATGTATAACCATCCTTGTAGCAAATCTGTGCAGAGTTTTGAAATGAAACCAATATATTCTGATATAGAGCAGAGTAAGCAAGTGGGTAAGTTGTGTGGAAGGTCTCATGGTTTCATGCAAATTGTTTCAAATGTTTCCTTAGGGTGATTTTGGATGATATGGGGCCTGTATTTTCTTTGCTTCCCATTTCTGATTGATACTGGTATGGTTTCAGCTGCTGCTTGAGGCAGCATATAGATCTGTAGGTCTTTGCTCTCTGTAGGTCAAAGCTGCAGCTTTGCTTTCCATTTCTGTTGAATTAAACACTTTATGGGGCCTGTGGTTCAGAGAAAGAGTGCACAGCCAAAAAGAGCTATAGTGTAGGCTAGTTTTTGTTTATTTGTTTTTTGTTTTTTTGTTTAATTGCTTTGTTTTTTCTTTTTTTAAATGCAGTTTTTGGTCGTGTGCCTAATCTGTGTCCTCATGCTGCACCTTGTGAGCTGATAACTCACCCCTGCACCAGTTCCCCTCCCACACACCTTTGCACTCCAGCTCCTCCATTGCTCCATCTGGCAGTGCTCCCTGTGACAAAAACAGATAACTATCTAACACAAAGGAGCAGGGAATATCATATTTTAGTCAAGGTGGGTTATTGAGTGTATCATGGTGTCATGAACTTACAGTCTCTGATGCTGGATTTTTGGAGCATATGGGAAAAGCAGCATAGCAACATAGCTGCTACTCCTAATTATATAGTATAAATGTCAAGCTTGTTCAAAATTCAAGGATTACACACCGCCAGAAGAAACTCTCTCTTCTGTAGACTAAAGCTTTTTGGCAACAGGGTCTGAAGGAAGAAGCACTGTCTGTGATCTCATCAGCCTATTTCTCAAACAGCAGGGAGATGGACAGAAAAAGGCATTTTTACAATGTCTCCGCCAAGGGACGAGATAATTTCTTGCTTTCAGCTCTGAGAAACTTCCAATACACACAATATTTCAAATCTATTCAAATTTAAATATTAAGTTTAGAAAAGCTAACAAATACTGATTGGATGCTTAAGCATTAAAAATGTTATAGAGCACATTCAAATTCACAGATGGTTAAAACCAACAGACTTTTTGGTTGCAATAATGTAAGAAAAGACATAAATTATTCTCTGAGCATTTATCAAATGGTTATAAATTATTGCTGGAAAGATCTAACAGGTATTATTTTTTATAATTTTACTGTCATTCCTGATCAAACAATATTATACAATACCTATAGTAAAAAGCTATCTAAGAACCTTATTAAACACACACTATTGTGTTAGAAAGGCAATAGTCTCACCTCTATTGCACAGCAAGGAATTTAAAGTGATATCTATGCCAGTTATTTGGTAAATGTTTGGCAAATGTTTGGCAGCTGATCACCTGTTAAGTGAGGTCTGGGACAACTTCAGAACTGCTCCTTGTAGAATAGATAATAAATGAAATGACAGGTAAGGGTTTGTGTTGATCCATATTGATTCTAAAAAGCTTTTCAGTTATTCATAATCAATTTAGTAATTTCTAAGAAGACTGTTTTACAGTGACAAATTATATGGATGCAATAAGAAACCTGTTTTTTTTTAAAAGGACTTCAGGTCATAGCATTATAAGATATTTTAAAAGGGTCTTACATGCAGTTATACATTAACAAAATAACCCAGAAAAACACTTTACAGAAAAAAACCCTAGAATTTTAGGGGACTTAAATAATATTTTTCTTTATATATAAATGGTTAAGGAAATTCCTACAGGACCTTTTTATTTATTACCTAATATGGCTTGATTTAAAACTAGCAAAGCATATAAGTCAAATTTCTGATTTGACCAAGTGGCAGAAAACACACATATGATATATTTAGAATTGGCAAAGGCTCATCTTGATGAAGAGTGCTGTAAATTACTTTTGATTAAAAAAATCAGCAGAGGAAGTGAAAAATCATTACTAGCAGAATAAGAACAATAAAACATTAATGCTTGGTGTAAAGATTGATGGATAGTTGAGAAACTGATTTGTAAAAGTCACTGGCACCACAGGGCATGAGTTTATTAAGAGTATGAAAGAGGCAGAGTAAAATATGAGATCATACTTTAATCAACAGAGATGAAAAATATACAGTTCTATACTTGTAAGGTTTTTAAATGAAATTTTAGTTTGAGGGTAATTGTGCGTGAAAAAATCCTAAGAATTTGACCTCTTGAAAACCAACATCCCCCAACCCTGATTTGTCTGAGGAGCTGAAGACACAGAATAATGGGTGGATATTTATGATCATTTAATCTGCTGAATAATATGTATCTGCTGGATTTGACTGGGATAGAGTTAACGTTCTTCACAGTGGCCAGTATGGAGCTGTGTTTTGGATTTGTGCCGGAGACAGCCTTGATAACACAGGGATGATTTAATTACTCACAGAGCCAAGGCCACTTCTGCTCCTCACCCCACCAGCGAGGGGGCTGGGAGGGCACAAGGAGCTGGGAGGGGACACAGCCAGGACAGGTGACCCCAGCTGACCCAGGGGATGTCCCACACCGTGAGACATCATGCTCAGCATATAAAGCTGGGGGAAGAAGCAGGAAAGGGGGGTGTTTAGAGAGGTGGCATTCTGTCTTCCCACGTAACCGCTGTACGTGATGGAGCCCTGCTTTCCTGGAGATGGCTGAACAGCTGCCTGCCCAGGGGAAGGGGTGAATTAATTAATTCCTCGTTTTGCTCTGCTTGCACATGGGGCTTTGCCTTACCTATTAAACTGTCTTTATCTCCTTTACCTATTAAATTGTCTTTATCTCAGCCTGTGGCTTTTCTCACTTTTCCAATTCTTTTCTTCATTCCACCAAGAGGAAGTGAGCAAGCAGCTAAGTAGTGCTTAATTGCTGGCTAGGGCTAAACCATGACAATAAGGAAACGGTTGGAAAATCTGTGCATTTTCTTGCAATCCTTTTTTTCCTACATGATTTGTCATTTTCATGTACTAATGTCTATTACGTGTAGTACCTTACAGGAATAAACAAATCCTCAACTCCAGAGCAGGATGAGCTACGACTCATGCAAAGATAGAGAGGAAAATTAGGGCCCCAGATTTGGAAATTGTTGGTTGCTATGGTCATGCCTTCACATCTATTTCTACACCGGTACCCTATAAATTGTGCTACCCTACTGAGGGTCCTCACCACCCCTGTGTTACACAAACTGGTAACAGCTTTATCTGTTCAGGAAAGATGTAAAAGGCCCAACAATTCCAGTGAAAACAATTGACTAAAAGTTAGTGACCAGTTGACTGCACCTTCATGGTCTCAGAAACAGACATCATATGTTTGACACTAATTGTATTTGACATGCAAGCTGAAAATTCAGAGTAGAAAGCCCAAGGATCTCAGAGGCATAAAATATCTTCTATTTTGAGAGATGAGTCACACAGAGAAGAAAGTACAGAGATGCTGGCGACTACATGTATTTCTGTGTACTGTTTCCACTGTTGATCTAGAATAGGAAACTTTCTTGATAAAAGTTCATGTGCAAAATTATACCCTTGGAAGCTGCCAAACTGACAGTCTTCATACCACTGGCAGAGGTAACATGCATTTCTTATTCTCTCTAGCCAGTATGCCTATATTTAACTGTTCTAAAAGCACTGAAATACAGTGTAAGGAAGATATTTTATCCTCTTGCTCATTTACGGTTTACTGCAAGATGCTGAGCTTTTCTGGAAGCTGAAGGGAGTCTTTAACTCCCACTAATTTTGCTCAAAATTTGGTGTAAATAGTTTACAAGAATGCCTGCCATTCTGTGGAGACAAACTGACTCCTTCAGTTCTCCTCAGATTTCATGAAATAATTCAGGATTATAAAATGACTCTATGTATCTATTAAACAGAGGCTTCCAGGTATCTAATTGTTTCATTAGCTTCCCTCTCAGTAAGCTTATTTTGTGTTTGTGAGATTGGATTTCATCAAGAAGTAGGGCTAAATCTAAAAAAGACTTTCAGTGCCTGGTAGGGAAAAAATAAATCCCTTAGCCTTGGAAACACGTCAGATTCAGAAGCCAGTTCCCTCTTTGGCCTAAGAAGGAGTAGAAATTATCTCTCTTTTCTAAGAACACATGACAAGACTCTCTCTGCCTGTCATATGTGTGATAATTATATATGACTAATTCAGTTCATACTTCAATATAATTTATGGCTCTTATTAGTGAGGGGGGCTATGGGTTTACATTGAGGAGTATTCATTATTGTAATTTATCTCCCAAAGGTCTTTATATTAAGTATACAACCAGCTTTTACAGATTGTGGATTACCGGCTCCTCATTCTAAAAAGCTAAGTATTTAAAAAATGTAAGGGTATGGTAAATGTCTGTCATATTTATCAGACAGTAAACCAAAAAAAATGAGACTTGGGGGAGACAAATCCAGTGTTTTCCTAAAAAAGGAGTGCTCTTATGGACTCTAAATAGTAGAAATATAAGAAACAAATTAGTGGTAGTAGGTCTCTAGAAATTAGCTTTCTCTGTATGTTGTAAATGAAACTTTGGTATAATAGTGGAAACAACAACCATGTGGGTATAAAGTTTTCAAACCCTTTATTCAGTAGGGAAAATGTAGAAGACCTTAATCTGGGTCAATACAGAGCTCTTGTGTAGTAAAAATATTAATACACAACTTTTTTTTTCCTTATAACAGTAGCTGTAAGACAGAGACAGTCGCATTGCTGTTGTAAACGTGACTATCTGAAGATCCAGGGGAGACAAAGCTCAGGAAGGTGTTCTTGTACTTCTCTTCTTGGACCTGTCCATCAGATGCACGGGTAACAAGAATGCACAGGGGCCCAGACTGTTTTGATTATACACTGGTATCTTGCTAGATTAAATAAAATTATGTGAATTGCATATGGGATTAATAATTTCTTCTTCACAGCCTTGCTCACCAGACTTCCAGTTGCAACACAATGGGGACTCATGGAACTTGCTTGATGGTTCCTTGTTCTTCAGCTCCCACCATGCTTGGGTTCAGTCACATTTTTTACTGGGTATTTTGCTTCCAGTTTACAAAATCAGTCAAGAGAAAAGTTTAAATGTTCTTCTCATGGAAGGAGCTATGTAAAACTGCTTTTCCTACTTGTAACAATTTTTTTCCTAAGAAATCCCACATATTTAATGCTTTGTTTGTCCTTCACTGCTTTTCACTTAGAATCATAAAATCATTTAGGTTTGAAAAGATTAAGTCCAACAATTAACCCAACACTTCCAAGTTCATCACTAAAGGATGCCTCTAAGTGCCATATCTACCTAGCTTTTAAATACCCCCACAGATGCTGACTCAACCACTTCCCTGGGCAGTCTGTTCTAGTGTTGTCAATCCTTACAGTGAAGAAATTTCTCATAATATCCAACCTATACTTTCCCTGGCACAATTTGAGGTCATATCCCCATGTCCTGTTGCTTCTTACTTGTGCCTTTGTATCCCACTTATAGCAGTCGGAGATCTGACTAAAATTTTTAATCTCTTTTATTGATGTAGGAGGGGTAGGTAAGAAAGAAGAAGATAATATAATATAGCATCTGTTCTTTTAAGCAAATGGTGCTACTTTGGTGTTACTAACAGCTGTAAGTTGCTGTTTCCTTACGGGACTGGTGGATATCATTGCAGAAAGAGATGATGAAGGGTCTATCTCTGCTGTCATGTAACACAGCTTCCTGACCTGGTTGCTGGTTGTCTGATTGTACACGCTTCTGGATATGTTAATTCACTCCCCAGCTCTCTTCTGGAGGGGACTAATTAGTTCCCTTGGGCTCTGTCTGCATTTGTAATTCAGCACACAAGAGTGGAACAGTCGGTCAAAACAGATGGCGCTGAGGCTCCTCATCTCTCTGTCATTTGTGTGATATCAGTGTTGTGAAGGGTGCCACGGGCTGCTGCCCTCCTGTGATCAGCTAGCTGGGATTTCCTCTGGCAGCAAAGCTGGCCTCTCTCTCCTCGTTCTGTTGCGGTGTGCTCTGCTCTGATGTGCCACGGGGAGCAATGGCATGCCACCATGGCCTCCACTGTGGCTCCCAAAAAAATCATTCTGGGTCACAGGCTTATAGCATGGACGCCAGGTAGGAGCTGTGCCTGGCACACCTGGCAGTTTGTGTGCACGACTAATCAAATAGAATGGGGACGGAAGGAACTGAGAGGAGGACCCCATATTTAGTCTGAGGACAGGAAATCAGTTCCTTGAGTGTGAGACATTGAAGAGTACGCAGAGTTAATCTGTGTTGCTCCAATAAAAAATATGCTCTCTTCCTATAAACTTCTCATTGAAAGGAAGAACATCTTTTATGGGATACTGTAAAACTCATGTATCATAGGTAAGTTTGAAGGTTGATTTTTAATATCCTGTTCTCAAGGTCCCTGGGTTTTTCTGATATCTCTGTTTTCACAGCCAGTTTTCAGCAAGTTTGGCAATCCTATCTGTGGAGTAATCTTATCTCCTCTCAGCTGGTTTTGCTCACTTAGGAGGCAACTCATTGCCCATTCAGGAAGGACAATGTGTCTTCAAAGAGCAGTATAGGAAATCCCCTGCAGCATGTTGTATGGGAAGATAAAGCCCATTGGTAGCAGTTCTTGCTGAAGGAATGGCTTCTGTGTGCTTGGAATTCAGAACAGTAACTTCCAACACCTACAAATATGCCCCCCAAACTGAGACAATTTTTAGTCTATGATTCTAGGAGTGGAAGGAGTGTGGTGGTAAAAGTATTAATATTTAAGATTGAGAGGGCTGGCTAAGAATAAAATTTAAAAATCATTCAGTGTTTTAAATCAAATTAAAAAACATTCCTTTCAATTAAAAGCTAACAGTCTGTGATTGCTTGCAGCTCCTCACTTTTGAGCTAGGCTAATACTGGATGTGCCACTCCTATAAGATCCACAAAGAGACATCTCTCCATATGCTCATGTTATTTACTCAGAAACATGGCAGTTAGCAAATGACTCACAGAGTTCATCCCTCCCAGGGATGGACACCTGGCTTTGCTAACACTGAGAACTGGAGAGCAGAGAAATATGCTGTCCCAGTGCTCATAGCTAATCAAGCTTCTGTCTGACCTGCCCTAAATTGTACCTGCATATTACACCTTTGGATTCCCCAGATTCTCCAGTGGAAGTTAAATGTCACCTTCTGAGGCAGCAAAACTTGAGTCAAGTGGGTTGACTGAGACACAGGGTCGAGGCTACACACACATTTGTGCAGCACATGCTAAAAAGTGCTGCAAGCATACAGCGCTTTCAGGCAGAAGCATTTTGAGAAATGATGTGGCCAGATACTCACAACCTTAATTTAATTTCTTTCCAGACATAAGCAGGAAGAAAAACGCTGGAAGTATCTCAGGGAAGGCACTCTTAGAGCAGATAGAGATTCTTTCAGGACCGTGCTATTTTTCAAGGAGACACTTGGATGCTGCACAAGTCCAGCATACCTGCTATGCCCCCAACACTAGCAATAATGAATGTCTTGCTATGAAAGCCAAAGAAAGCACTGTCATGTAGGATAATAGTACAAAATGTGAGCCCATCTGTCTGTGTGATTAATGGAATGAGCCCCTTCCAGAAAATGATTGGAGGCAAGGAGACATTTCCAGAGTTTGTGCTCAGTTTAGAATTACACAGAGGTACAGAAAGGCTAAGAATTCATGTAGTTGTTTTTACTTGGGAAATGTCAGTAGAAAGTGCTGGGTGATGGAACAGAAGATTTGATCCATTTACCTTTTTCCATGAACTGAACCAAAAGGCAAAGGATTCACCAAGTCCAGCCATGTCAAACTTTTTGAAGAGGGATGGGAGGGAAAAATATTGGTAGCAAACAATACGGTAAAATTTTCTGTAGAAAGTATGAGTCAATCAGTTTTCAGTTAACCAATTTAATTACAGAGAGTAAAATAAAACCATAATTTGCCTGGTCATTCATGAGGAGGCAGATGAGTAATTTTGCAACTGGCCTATGTCTCAAATTATATTTATAAATTAATTGTACCCTGAAGCCAGAAGACCCAGACCCACAACCCTGCCATGACTGTTCAGTAATAGCTTGCCCTGAAAACTGCACCCACTTACAAATACAGGAAAAATCTCGATCATTTTATCTGATTTTTTTCAATGATACTTAGATACTTTCTCCAAAGACCTCAATGGGAATGACGTACCTAGCTTTTTCTGGCCCTTTTCAAAAATGGTTTTATTTTGTTTATTGAGGTAGAGACCACCAGCAAGATGAAATCAGCGAGTTGTGTCCAATGACAGTATTGATAGACCTCCTATCTGAGGCTCTCTTTCAGAATGTAGCACACATACTCTGGGGGCAAAACACATCCCAGTGCCCTCAGGGCTGAGTCACAAGCTCTCTTGCTTTACCGTTCCTTGCTGAACACAAAACACAAAGTTCTCCATCAACCAAATCTGTGATCCTGAGTCACAGGTGAAATTCTGAATTTATTAGCATGTTTCTCTGGCACAGGGTCTTGAACAACTATTTCTATGGCTTTACAGAGACTCTTTAGTCTTCACCTATTTTAAAATAGTCTATCTTATTTAAAATAAGATATAGTTGGCTTCATTTTGGTATCATGTTGTCATCTGTCTCTGAAACGTCCCTAGAAGACTGTAGAGGAAATGTGTTCTCTGTGGTGCTGTTAATTTGGGTACATGCTGAACATGGTTTCCAGAATAGCACTGTCACTTACCTGCTGGGATGGCACTGGGGCCTCCCACGCTGCTGTCTGGGGCTTGGAACTGGCATCTCTCTTAAACATCTAGCTGCACTTTTCCAGTTCCTGCAGAGGGAACATCTATTCATAGTTATGGCAGTATGACATCCTTCCATATTTACCAGTAATTATTGCTCTCTTCAATGTCATGCCTTTTGCCCTTGTAGGAGCCAGTAGAAAAGCCTCTTTTTTGTAGATGTAATTATTTGCAGTGAGTCTTTTTGTCCCTCTTTCTTCATCACTTTTGTCTTTTTTAATTCCCTCCTTCACACATTATTTTCGGTCTGTGCTTGTTCTTTTTCTTCTGTCCAACCTTGAATACCACGAACTGTTTCCACTGAAAATGTTTCTGGTCTCCTCTCATGAATAAGCGACAAGCATGAAGACAGGACTGTTGGGTGCATTTCACTGTCTTCAACACTCCCCTGAAAGGCAACACCTGCCTCACAATGACCTCAGTGGTCTCTTCTGCCTGAGACTGAAGAGTGTGTGTGTGTCTTGAAGAAGCAGGTCTTGCCAAGGGAAGGCAAAGTTATTGTACTTAACTGGGAGGAGGCAAGGTGTGGATGGCAGAAATGGGACAGTTTTACCTAAATTTAGAGGTGTTTTCAATTTCTTTCCTTGTTAGAAATTTCTTATTTTCTTCCTTCCAGAGACTGCAGTCTTTTCCTGCCTGAAGACAAAAGCTAATTTGTGAAAGACAGGAGTAAATTTGGCTTGGAAAGCCTAACTCATCAATGGCAGAAAATTTGCTTTAAGATCTGGACAGCAGGGCCAGTTTTTTCTCTGATAGTTCATCATGACAGTACAGGAAAATTTTGATCCAGCCTTGAAGCATGCCTAGTCACTATTACACTGTCTTTTATCTCTATGGTAAGAAAAATATGGTTAGGATTTTTTTTTTTATTATTTTTTTGAAGGAGAGAGGAAAAAAATGTCCCTCTAGAAATCCTGCAGAAGGCGTATGTCATTTAGATGTCTTTTAAGCTTTGGTTTGAAAACTTCTGGAGCTCTACACAGTAATTACTTCCATTGAGGAAGTGCCCACATTCTGCTACTCATGCTAATTACTGATAAGGAAAAGGCAGGAGGGCTCAATGATGAAATGTTTGAGGCACTTCGCTTTCTTTTACCAAGCCAATTCCTGCAAAGCTGGCAGCAGTTAGAAAGTGTGCCTTCTGTAATCATCCCTCCTCAGTGCAATTTTAAAATTTCTTCTTTCCATCAAAAAAGCCAAGGTAGCAGCTCATGTTGTGTCAAAATGGGATTCACATGCTTCGTGTACTGAGCAGCAGGCAGGCAGTTCAGCAAGAGGCCACGCAGGTGAGTAGAAGAAGAGAAAATTGCCTCATTTCTTCACCTTTGCTTCTTAATATGAGGAAATAAATGCTGTTATAAACATGGAAAAAGGGAAGGAGCAACAGCTTAGCTCAAATCACGGTTTTGAACCCTAGAACTCAGTTTGTCATTTTAATTCTGATAGTTAGGATTGCCAGCTCCTCTTCAGTCATGTAATACTTGGCAGCCAGACAGGGAGGAAGGGAGGAATAAATTCCAGCATATTTCCTGCTTCCTAGATGTCTCTAGCTCATGTGATAACTCTGTAAATTTTGTAAATGGGATGGGTTAAACCTCAAAGTAGATGAGTAAAAATGGACCTCAATTTTAATTTTTTCAAAATAGGATTTTTAAATCAGTTTTTTCATTAGGATTTTTAGTATCTGAAAGTAGCAATATTGTCTGTTAAGAGTCAAACTCTCACATTTTTGCAGAAGGCAACTGCTTCCATCTGAGATTATAGCCACTGTATCATGTAAAACAAAATCTTGTAAATGTGTCCTTTGTTTAGGAAATGTTTTCTGATACAACTTCCTGCTATTGAAATTAGTTCAATTTCCCTAACTTTACCTGGCATTACTTTAGATTTAATTAACAAAAAGCTGGACCAAATAGTCAGGCCAAAATTAGACAGTTTACATCTTGCTGTATGTTAAACTGACATGCCTAAAAATATTTTAGAATCTAGGCACCCTTAATATTTGCAGAGCAGTGGCCCAATGTGCAGATTCTTGTCTAGATTTTACAAGGTCTTAGAATTCATTTAAAAAGAAGGCTAAATGTCCCTCTGGGAATGAAACAGTAATTTATGTCCTTTTGAGCTGCAGCACCAGAAGTAGAAAACTTTTACAGAGATTTTATTAGAATTCTGCATTAACGCTGGTGGTGCTTTGGACACTTTGAGGTGATTTTAATTTATGATTCTTGATCTTTGCTTGGAAATGTTGGGTAGAAACAGCTCTCTTCTTGTCTGTTATGACTTCCTTGGTAACTGTATCAGGAGATGAGTAGGTCAAGCCTTTCTAATTTGAAGTCTCATTTGGAGAATGACAAAAAGAATAAGCACCTGATACAGAGAGCAGGCTTTATTTATCACAAATGTTCAGATTTTGACAGCTGTATTTAAGACCAATATTCATCTGGATATTTAGCCTGTGTTTAATTAATTTTTTCTCCCAAAACTGACACTGGCAAGTTTTTAAATTCTAAAAACAAAATTTTAAGTTAAAAAAAGAAACATAAGACAAAGTGGGAATCTTTGGGAGGTGCTTTTCTTTACATGAAGACTCATAGATTCTGAACCAGAATCTCTTCTATCTTTGTGGAAAAAGTATTCAGATGTTGCATTTTAATAAAAGAACCTAAACTGGCTGGGTGGTTGTTTGGCAGAGGCAGGGAGTGTATTGCCCCCCTCCCTTCTCAGATGTGGTACATATGGCTGGAAGCAAGTATTTACCTGCAGCCGTGTGAGTCTCCCATGGACTGAAAGGAATTCCTTCAGGATTTTGTCTGTGCATCCCTGTACAGTCTGTTCTTTCCTTTCTAATGCTGTGCTGGTGATCCATTTTCATCTTGTGATCTACAATAACCTCCAAGTGTTTTCCAGCAGAGCATTTGCAAAGAAAGTTGTTGTCCATGTTTTTATGCAGTGGATTTGTTTGTGTGTAAGTGCATTCCTGGTCATCCAGTTGTCCCCACTGAACTTCACTCTCCTGCTTTTAGAGCTTTCTACAAATGTATTAATAAAGTACTGAATTCTAAGCCTCACTTCTAGGATACTGGAATATTTGGGAGTGTGCATGTTTAGCTTTTCTCAAAGAAGGAAGGTGAGGGGAGAGAAGTACTCTTTCCCTTGTCATTGCTGGGAAAAATGAAATTTGTCCTGACTTCAAAGTAAGACCTGAGAACTCGGGAGAATAAAATGAAACAAAGAAATTGGCATAAAACACAAGATGGTTCTTAACCTGCTTATCTCTGGGTGTTCGGGGAGTTATAACACTGAAATGTACAGTGAAACCTAAACATATCATGTATGTTAATCTATTAGCAGTGCAAAGAAAGGCCAGACCATGGAGAGCTATATAGCAAACAGATGATATGTACAGAATGATTTAAGAGAAGGTAATGTGGTATTGATCTCTGAAAGCATTGACCAATAAATCTAACTCAATCTCTCCTAAAGTAAAGGAATAAATATTAAGGAGAGTAAAAATCTGGTGTGTAATGGTAACAGACCAAGAAGCAATAAGCATCATGAGCTGATGATGGAGGAAAAATCATGTCAGATAAATTTGATTAATATTTTGCAGATTGAATTACAGATGGTTGCAGTGGAACAGATGTAATTTATATGGCTGTCAGATCCTGTTCCTGTTTTTACAGATGAAAATTGTGACTGGCTGTTGAAATCCATCGAGGAGATTTTGCTGACTGAACTCGGAGAACAGTGTTCCCCGAAGCAATATTTTCTTTGTAAATATGCATTCAAACATTGCTGCACATATTTGCACAGTGAGGTAAGTTTATACACCACAGAAAGTGGATAAATGTACAGGCCTGTGGTTCTGGGGGAAGTAGGAAATGAGCTGTGGATAATAGTGCAAGCTTGTTTTGAATTGAAAACAAGATGGTCTAAATGTGAAGTTCCAAAAAGACAGTGTTTGTCTTTTTGGAAGACAGTGCTCTTGAGGAGCTTGTACCACATGTTCTATGCTCTGGAATGTGATGTGAGGGTGTGCCAGGTGGAGAATGTAATCCATGGTGGGGTAATGCCAGAGGATGGCAAAGGCTGGAGGGAGACAAAACCTCATTCACCCTGCAGGAAGTGGTCCTTGGGAGTCATCTTCCCTCAAAGTACTCCCTAATTTTGAAGATCAATAGCTAGAGCACCTCAGGACAGAGCTATGGGATGAGACTGGAAACTGCTCTCAGTGTCACTTCCAGCACTTGCCTGTTCAGCAGCAGAGACACGTCCTGAATCATAGAGTAATCCAAGACCATTTACTGAATGAACTTGTGCCATGCTCACGGTTCTGAAGTGCGAGTAGTTTCCTCTTTGCAGTGGGAATTAAGATCCCCAGACAATGTCTAAACTGCTGATAAAGTACTTACTGAGATTATGAAGAATATTAATGTGCCAAGTAGTGACAGGACAGTAATATTGCAGAAACTGATCTGATTAAAGTAGAAATATGGGTATAAAAAGAAAATTGCTTCACCTAAAAGTGTTTCCTTTAATGCTAAGAAATACTAGCATTATTTTGAACCTGGTTTGGATAATGCTGGACTTCAATTGCAGGTTCCAGCAGAAGATGGGAGAGCCATCAGTGTATAAACACAGGTCTTGAAGTATCATTTTGGCTTACCGACTTCCCATGTTGCTGCTGCCAGCCCTGGCACAGGGTTCTCTCTACAAAATGGACGCAGAATTGCTGCTAAGCTTCAAAGTTATGACGTTAGCACAAAGGGATAGAATAATTGGAATTTAATAGTCTACAGCATAGGGTTAGTTTTACATATACTCTACGTGCAGTGTGACAAATATTGAGGAAAATGTAGTAGGACAGGAAAGCACACAGCTGTTGCCATATAGCTGGAAGGAGTTGCTTGATTGCCATGTTACTGTTTGCCCCAAGAATATTGCTAATTTGATGTTTACACATTAAGAGGTAATATTTTGGTACAAAAGCAATTAAGTGGCAGGAATCTTTGTCTTAGTCATCTCTGTTCTACTGTAGATGTTTTTTTCTCAGTCGGGCACTTGAATTTTCACATCAAAATGATTAGAAAAGCCAAGTTTTAACACAATAACTCTTTAACTCAGAGGACTATGCAGCCTTTGTTTCTCACTGCTGGATACTTAGGATAAGTACTGAGCATACAGACCTGCAGAAATGCTGCTAGGAGGAAAACAAACATATGCTCTGGGTGAAGGAAATGGAGGGCTAATGAGGCTTTTGTCAGATGCCTTTCCCTGCTTGTTGTGTAGCTCCCTTTCTCTAGCTTGTTGTTTAGCCTACAAGCCTCAGGGAAACAGATTGTCACAATCCGAGTTTTTACAGTGCCTTGCTGATCATGGAAACCTTACACTGCAGAGTATTTGCTTTACTGATGACTCAAGTATAGTGGGATTTGCCTTCTGTGCAGCTTTTCCCTCCTGGTCTCCAGCAACAGCATAAGCCTAAGAAGAGAGAGGATTACCTTTTCCCCAGAGAACAGGGAATCCTAAAGAAAAAACTTCTCTGAGCATGCAGCAGTAGCAGTGTCTATCCAAGCCACAGGGGACCCCGCTATGTCTTATCCATGTGGCAGTGAATGTAGTAAAAAGACCCTACACAGAGCATTTTAAGGAACTCAGTATTTTCACCCCTGCTCAAGAAAAGCACTCATTGAACTCAGGTGGAACAAAGACAAGGAGAATGCATCATTCTCCAGTGCCCAGGTTGAGAGGCAGCGATAGATGAAGGGGACAGTGAGAATAAATATCCCCTCCCCTCTCAGCTCTGGCAGTGGAGTGGTTTTCATGCCCAGTCTCTGATTGCAGGGCACTGGCTGATCAGCAGGCGTAGGAATTTGTGCATTAACTCTGCTTTTGTTCTTCTCTAGCTCAGCTCATCCTTTTCTTCATCCCATTTGAAGGGCACCCGTAGCAAAGGTTTTGCTGCCTGTTGCTGTAATTCCGAGACAATTTAGTTTAAGGTTTTAAATCCCTTTAAATCTTGCCATCTGCCTTTTGCCCAGGAGAGTAAGAGTTAAAGCATTTTTCAGTGCTAAAAATAGGGAGGGTAGAATTGTAAAGGGAGTTCATGTGGAGCCTGGTTCTGAGTGGCTCCTTCCAGCTGATGTAGCTGCTGAGAGTCTGACTCACTGCTCTTCCTTGACACGTTTCTCCACCACTATTACGTCTTTCATGAATGAGTCCTTAAATGTCCTTTAAAACGAACAATACGGTTTTGTCATTGTTTGG
Source organism: Daphoenositta chrysoptera (assembly GCA_013397915.1). Taxonomy (NCBI): domain Eukaryota; kingdom Metazoa; phylum Chordata; class Aves; order Passeriformes; genus Daphoenositta; species Daphoenositta chrysoptera. Next base: position 902,624 of record VZRO01004973.1, on the reverse strand, counting down.
CCAGTCAGAAGATAAGAAGATGAGATGTGCTGTATCACAGGGAACATTTATTTCCAGGCATTTTTATTGTAAGAAACTGCCTCTGCAAGCATAGCTTGGAATAATAGCCCTTATAGGAAAAAAAAAGACATCTGTTCAGGCCTTGCACAAAGTGACAGTAATATCACCTTAATGGACAAAACTTCCAACAGGAGACTATTAAGCTTTCCTGAATAAATTAATGTTATGCAGTTTTAATGGAGATCTGAAATAGATGAGAATTAAAGAGAATATAAAAACTAGGTGTTCTGTGGAGTTTTACTTGAGTTGATATAAAATCCTCTCTTTCAGATGATCACACTGTAGTAGTTGTAGCTTCCAAGCTGTCTTTATTGCTCTATGTCAACTTCACTGGACTGAAGAAGAAGAGCTTTTAAATTATGACCTTAAGTGATGAATAAAGGTATCAACCATTGTCTCTGTGAGATGTATACATTCAGCTGGATCAAGCAATCACCAGAAAGACCACAGCTGAGAGGACTTATCTGGGACCAAGGGGTTTTAGGACTTGTTCCCTATTAGCCCCATCCCATTATAAATTAACTTTGGATTGCATCTATGCTTTCTGGTTGTGATCTCTAACGGGCCTGCAGGTTGGGATTGGATGCAGGTGCTTAATTCCTGTCCCTGATTTGTGCCTGGTAAAATCAAGGCTGCAGCTGGAGGGCGAAGAAACGGGTATACAGGATCTGGCTGCTCTAGTTCTCTGTTTGCTAAGGTAGGTGCCACTTGGTTTTTTTCTTTTTTGCTTTGAAGCAGTGCTCATCAATTTAAGTTCTCCTTTTTTCTGCTTGATCACAACAAAGCTTCAATTTGCTGTTGCAGCTTTGTTCTACTGATGAGTACTTGTGAATCTTTTAATGGCCATTGAGCGTTTGTCATCTCTTTGGAATTTCTTTGCATATGAATCTCAATAGGTTTGGAAAAGTTCTATGAAATCTGGTTTTGTGCCTTTTTGGGTTTACACTGTATAATCTTTCACTTTTTATGGACTACTTGATGTATTTCCCATTAGGCAATTTAAGGAAATAAGTATTTCAGTTATGTGTGCACACGTTAAGTGCGTTATTGTTTCTTGCAAAAATTTTGATAGAAAACATAAGTATTTTGTTGAGGGTTGTTATGTTTGCTTGTTTTTTTTATTTTTTTTAATTTAGGAAAGCTGGTTTTCACACAGGAAAAGAGAAGTTACTTTACTTGGCCCTGAACAAAAGATCTCTGTTTAGGTGTTTTATGTGGCATTATTACCGTAGCTAATTATGTCCCTGGGCTTTCAATTTCAAAAATGAACACTTATGTCTCTTTAAGTAGTTGCCATGGAAATCCTCACAGCATGAACTCCTTCAGTGAACACCTTATGGCAGATAAATTATGTCTTTTGTTTCCGTAAACACATCAGAAACTGGAGTGAAAGGGGTTTGCATGTCTTCAAAGCACAGGCACAAGAACTGATACTTGTTTGTTCTAGCATATGTTTCCTAACCCCACTTCAAATCAGATAAATCAATGTCAGATTCTAATAGTGTTATTCTGTTGTTTGAGAAAGCAATACAGTGAATTGAAGAAATCTCTTTTCAGCTCCTAGTCCCCCTAAAGATTTTCAGATTTTTTTTTTTTTTTAATACAAAGACTTTTGTATATAAGGCTTTTAGGAACACCAATATAGGAGATATTCCTGGAATTCACATGCTTTCCTTTTGTCTGCTGTAGGGTCTGCTTCAAACAGACCTTCAAGCAGGTGTGATCTTTGTGAGAACAGGGTGAAACAACATAAAATATGAACTAATAACTTTTGTGGTTTGAGTTTTTTGGCTTTTTGATGATTAACAAGCTAATTTTAAGTTGAATTTTAAAAAAATGAATGAAAAAGAAGTTACTTCACTTTTTTTTTTGAGGTGTTCTCATTGTTTTCCACTGCTACCTTCTCCATGTATTTACATGTTAATATCAGCATTAAAAAGCTGTTCCTTTATATTAAAATGTGGATAATAATTTTGGGGTTTTAGCATTTCTGTAAAGACTATCTCAGCTGTAATAAGGGTGTTTAAAGCCCCCCAAATTTTGTTCTATTGTTTTGAATAAGGCACATTATTAGAGTGATGTTATAACCAGTGAATTAAAAGTGTCATATTGGAGTGTAGTGTATGTTAAGCCACCTTCATTTGCAGATGCAGTCCCACCATCGTGTCACACTTTAGCCATAATTCCCGTGTACACAGAGAACCAAAATGTCCTCTGCTGCAGTGCTGTGAGATCAGGGTAATTCCATCAGCTACATATTTACCCAAGTACTGCTGAGAATAATATTTGTCCCAATATAGACATATAAGGAAATTAATAAAATGGGTTCACTGCAAAATGTTCAGAAATAAAAATGGAAAATAGCATTTTAATGACAAAATGCCCAGGCTGTATAGTATAATTAGTAACAAGGGTTGTAAAAAATGTTTTCTACTGTTTCTACTGCTTTTTTGTCTTGTTTTTAAGCAAGATGTATATTAGTACTTTTCACAGAGAGATTTTTTAGTAGTCCTGCAGGACAAAGAGCTTGTAGGCAACTGTTCATGTGTTCATACAAGCTGTATTTATCTCTGTCCAGTTCCCATCACACTGATGTTGATGCCCTGGAAGCAGCATCTGTGACTAGTTTGGTGCTAGCTGCAGCAAAAGCACATCTCAAGTAAGGGTGGAGGTGGCACTCACGGTAGATTAAAACACACAGATGAGCAAGAACAGAAAAGTTTTCTTTGCCACTTAAGAGCTCCCCCCATAGTAGATAAAGGGAGTACTTCATTCTCCTGAGCTTTCAGTCTGTCTCTCCATTCACTATGTTCCCTTTAAAATTGAGTCTGTTTAGCTTCCCCTGCCAGACACTCTGGCACAGTTCCTTAGGCACTTAAATATCATTGCGGATTTGGGCTTCTGAGCCTACATCTTATTTCCCTCTGAGGGGGAGGAAGCTTTGCAAGTAGAGTTAATTTTGCTGTAGAGGAAATAAATGCCATGAAACCTTTCTATTAGATTAAAACTGATAATAAAGAATGGCCTTTGTCCCTCCATGAAGAATGTCTGTGAGCTGCACAGCCCCACTGCCTGGGATGCTGTGAAAAGCCTGGGTTGTGTGGAGCATTTAGTGAAGTTGGCTCCCAGTGAAGCCCAGGATAGCGCTTCCCTCTTGTCTGATCTGCTTTTCCTGTCCTCCAGCAGTATGTATGGAGTGGATCCAACCCACAGAGAGCACAGATGTAGCTGCTCCATAAAAGCTTCTGAAACATCCTGTGTCTGACATAAACAAAAATGACCTTTAGTATCTCTCTCTCTGACTGCCAGTAATGGGCTAGTCGTGTTACAAACCTCCAAGCACACACGGTATGCTTGGCACAAACTTCACCAGTATGGGCAAGATACAACTAATTAGGGCATAAAAATACTCAGAAGACAGATTATATATGTGTGTTTGTGTACAGTGTGTGTGTATCTGCAGTATATGAATTACCCAACTCTGCAATGGCATTGGGGTGATGCAGTACGCAGCAAGGCAGCATTTGCCTTATTGAAGGGTGGCAGCCTGGTTCTGTTAACACACTGGCATAGATCAGGGCAGCTGCATCTGAAATGGCAAAGATGAAAGTAGTGACAAATTGCTTTCAGTGAAGAATTGGGTGTAAATTGCCTTGTTTATATCCAAAAAATTGAGGGAATGGCTTTAGACAGCTGAACATTGTCACCCATATTGGAAAGAGAAGCCAGAGTTGGTTCATTTTCGTTTTAAACTCAAATTCTCATGGCATATGGCAATCTGATTCCTGATTCTAGTGCTCAAATACATTTTTCTCTCTTGGTTTAAAAGTAAGCTAAACTAGTATGTTTTGGTAGATAAATAACTAAATGAATTCTTGTCCTTTTTTTGTGAAGATTTTACTTGGTTTCATTCAGTATTTGCCATTTTCCTCTTGGAGAGAATAATGAGCTCTTGTCTGATGAGTGGATCTGCCCATTGAGTGTTGATTTTCCACTCAACAATAAAGCACACAAGGTCTGAACCATGTGGTTTGTTAGTCACCAGTATCAGGAAACAATCAGGAACTGTTAACATTTTTCTCAGGTTGTCATAAATAAAGCTGATCTATTTGTGTTTGAACAATTTGGTGACTATTTTTTCTCTAGTCAAAATGGGGCGTTCACATTCTTTTTGTAATGTGTGCCATGATGCTATAGACAGCTCAGGTCACAAATGTGTTCAGGCAAATAATTGCCCCTGGAACAATGGCTTTGTAATGATATGTTCTTTCTGTCAGTGCTCCTGTTTTATAGAGTAATATCATCTGTAACTGCATTTGGGGAGTAGGAATTATCTTCGGGCTTGCCAGCAACACTGTGGTGCTTGGCAAGTTGGCTGGTTGAGCTGTATCAAGTGGGGGTGGAAATGCCTCTAGGAGCAGACCCTGTGACTGGGATGTTCCTGCAGGGCAGCAAAGATTTGAGTTTGACTTCCCTCTCCTGTGCAGAGGTGGGAGCTGTTCCTGGGACTTAAGCTGCTTGTGCTTTTGGATCAGCGAGGTTATAGATCTCCAGCAGTGATTTGCATGAAGAGAATGAGGTTTGCTTGGCTCTTGGAAAAAGAGCCCTGTGGCTCCTCAGTAAAGGTGGCTTTTTGAGCACCCCGAGAGCCGAGTGTGTGTCAGAGTGGCACATAAATATCCCTCCAGGAATTTCCTTGTGGTTCAGCTGTGGACAGCTGCATTGTGAGTGCAGTCCTCTGCAAAGCCCAGCAGTTATTGTGGAGCCTATTTGGAAGTGCCCAAGTTTCCCTTCTGGATGGACTTCAGATGCTGCACTGGGGTCTCCGTGGAGGAAGAGACAGTTAACCAAAAGCTGGGTAAGGTGCAATGACTGCATTTCCGTATCAAACCCCTGTGGTATTTGGGAACTGCATGCTGATGCTTTCAAGCTTCAGTTCTACAAATTGGCATGTGTTTAGTTGCTTTACACAACTGAATTGTCCAATTTATTTTCAGACTATATATTGTATGGTTTGAGCTTCTGGGCAACTCATCGACTAGAAAAGTTTGTCTGCGCTGACAGTTTGTAAAGTACAAACTTTACAAAATACATCATCTGTGTGCTTTGGCTTTGCCTTCTAAACAAGCTAGGGGTTTTTTTTCGTCAAGCAGAAAAATATTAAAACATGTTTAAATAATATTTTTTCTATAGTTGCCCAGCACTTCCAAAGTCCTATTTTTCTCTAATGTAATAAAGATGCACCCAAATTCCTCACTGAATCTCCAAATGTGCTTATGCTTAGTTTACTTTGTCATAGTCATGACATCTTTCTCTGGGACTTACAAGATTGTATAATGAAGTCTTTTTAGAACTCAAATAATTTTGATTCAATTTCAGTGTAATTTATCTCTAAAACCAGGGACAGAATTTTTCATTTAGCACCGTAATGGCCATGTAAACGTGCCTATTTAACAACTCTAAAAATACAAAGCAGTGTTCAAGTCTTTTAGTATGTGGTTCTCATGCAACTTCTACTGAATTACCAGACCAAAGACTGTGGAGATATATTTAACCTAGAGCAACAGCAATTTAGAAAGAATTGTTCTGTCATTTGTAGACCTCAAAAAGGGGAGATGCCTGCAGAAGGGAATTTCCTGTGTGTATTGGGAATGATTTCCCTAATGATTTCACAATTTAAGGGCTTATTTTTGGAATACAAACTGTCGGACTCTGTGCATGTAAACATCACTCTAGCTGCCAAGCTTCCATCAAAATTCCAGTGACATTAAAATGTAGAGTTTTCATTCACTTCCACAATTTTTAGACAATCACTGAAAATATTACTGACTGGATCCAGCATTAGATCTTTCTGTACTAGACAGTGCTAAGACCTGTTGGTCAGGTAATAACTTTGAGCTGAGGGGTGGATATTAAATTTGTCTTCTTCATTATTACTTTAAAAATCAACAATTTTACTTTGGGTCCAATCAGGTGTTATTCTGCCTTCTTTGATACTGAAGAGTAGCTCCACAAGTACTTGTGTAGTGAATCAGAAACAGACCAAGAGGTGATGACCTTTGTGAGTCTGAAGTGTCCATTCAGGTGCATCTGGATTATGAACTGAAAGTAAACGAAATAAAAACACTCCACAGCCTTGAAATGTCTCCATTATGAACACAAGCTGGTTATGTAGGAATTTGTTGAGTAGCTTAAGTATTTTTTTTTTCCTTTACTTAAATGCAGTGATGGTGGGAGGGTTGCTTTCTCTGCATCTGTTCTATTAGATGTGACTGGAGAGCTGAAATCAGTACAATTAATGTTTTTAACAACAGAAGGAAAGCATTTGTTATCTTCATGTTTATCTTCATAAGATTGGTTTACAGGTGCAAGTAATACTGTGTGGGTCTGAGGAAAAACTTTACTACAACACTCCTGATTTTACCAGTTTCCTGATCCACCTAGTCAGTTTTATGCCTCTGGTAGGGTTTGCTACTTCAAATAAACAAGCAATATCTAAAAGTGGAGCAAGCACAGAGGGAGAAGGGTTCCTCTACCGACTTTTACAAGCTGTCAGTTTATGTACTGTGAGCTCAAAATGTAGTTAGCATTAGATCATTATCTTGTCTTAACTCTTCAGTGGGGATTTTTTGGTTTTGTGTTTTTTAATTGGATGATCTCGTGCTCTTCTGTCTATCTCGGATGTGTTTACATGATCTGTGTGGGTCACTCTTTTCTCTTGTAGTTCCCTCATAACCATAAACATACAGGTTTTGCATGAACTTGGTTTTTTTAGGTCTCCTTTCAAGATTATAGAAAGGGTTGGTGAAGGCTGAAACTTTATTTGCTGTACCAGGATTATTTAATTTTTATGTTACTTCAAGCAATACTATTTGTTTTAAATGGATGATGATGGTAACCATGTATCATTAATCATGCAACCTTGCTAAACAACTATTTTTGTTAAGTTTTGGAGTATAAAGCCATAATAAGGAGGAATACAGTGAGACATACCAATTTACCATACCATACCATACCATTTACCATACCACACATCATTCATGTACGTCAGCACAGCTCAAAATGAGAACATAAGTACCCCCATGAGGTCAAGCCTGCCTAACCTAGCGGCAATAGGAGACACTAATTATTTTCAGCATTTTGATCTATACTGCTAATTTACATGAAAGATTGTAAGTTTTCCTTGCTGTGTGAAGTACTATAATAATGCTTATATTGCTCTTTATATGACTTAAATTCTGTAAATAGAAATCAAAATATATCTGTAGCTAAAAAAGAGTGGTTTAGCTTTTTCCTTACAAAGTTTACCAGTGGTCACATTGGGATTAAACATTCTAAAGGTGCTCTGCTGCTTTAATCAACAGCTGGCAGAATTGGGCTGCATCACTTTTCACCATTTGAAGTGAAAGTGAAAACTCCTGCTGATTTCTAAGGCAGATGAGATTCCTCCTTGGAATAACTCTGTAGATGCTTGTAGGTGGATTCAAACTCCTTCATGTGCATTTCTAAGCTTTCAAGTCAGCTCAAGCCTGTGATTCTGGACAATGCTGCACGTGTTTAAAGGTAATAATTTACAAAGAAAGGTGCAGGTATAGCTTTGTATCTGTGTAGGTTTTATTGTAATACTGCTCAGAATATCTATTTGTATGAAGGTTTTACTTTTGAGTCTTGCAGAAGCATCGAGCAGCAGATGGCCTGTCTGTGCAATACTGTGCTAATAAGGTTAGCACAATCCTGCCAAAATGTACCAAGTTTACTAAGCATCAGGTGTCCCAATATCTGCATGATTCAGATAGCAAATGAGTATCCAAATCAGGGTGCAGGAGTATAGAAAAAGCTGTAAAGAAAAGCAGTCATATATATGTGTAAATTGTATGAAGTGCATTGTGTGTAAGACATATGAGGAGTGGCTGGGGTGTTTAGCCTGGAGAAAAGAAGGTCTCAGGGAGATCTTATTGTGCTCCACAACTGCCTGAAAGGAGGTTGTAGTGAGGTGGGGTCAGCCTCTTCTCCCAGGCAACCAGTGTGAGAGGAAATGGCCTCAAGCTGTTCTAGGGGAGAATCAGGTTGGACATCAGGACGAATTTCTTCACAGAAGGCCGTGTTAAGCATTGGAATGGGCTGCCCAGCAAGGTGGTGGAGTCACCATCCCTAGGGGTGTTCAAGAAATGACTGGGTGTGGCACTTAGTGCCATGGTTTGGTTGACAAGCTGGTGTTCCATCAAAGGCTGGATTCAATGATCTGGGAGGTCTTTTTGAACCTCAGTGGTTCTGTAGGACACAGTTTTGTCAGGTGTGTTTCACGGACATGCATGAACAAGCACAATGACTAGAGGAGTGCATTAGGGCATTCTGCAAACAATATAGGCTGAACTAAGCCTTTGCCACTGACCTTAGCCTGAAATCCTCCTTTTTGAGGCAAGATTAGCACTGGTGTCTCCAGACCCTGATCCCAATGACTTTGGTGCTGAAGTATCTGCTGAGCTGACTGCACATACACAGGAAGACCACCTAAGAGGACTCCAGACTTGCATGTGACCAACTTCCTCATGAGCAGAGGGGCATGGGTGCATCTAATTATAATTGTTGGGGCAGTTTAGAACAGATATAATATGGAGGAAGAGTAAAGCACCTGAAAAAGATGCGCTGACTGCCCAGGAGCCCTCTGGAACTATTTGAAAACCTGGGAAAAGAGAACTTGCAGGTTTCTGAATCACTGTTAAGCACCTTGGAAGGAGTAAATTACAAGTACTCTCTGTGCTCTCATTTGTGTTCTGGCTACAAATAACTATTGAATTGAAGGAGGGGGGTAGGAAGGGAAGGCAACTGGACACCAAAACAACAGAAGTAATTGTCAAAAGAGACATTAGAAAACAAAATTATTTTGTCTTGCTACTTGGTATTTAACTGTTTTTATAAATCTTCTCACGCTGGTTTGATCCTGATTCTTGGCCATACTCATGGGCCTTAACACACCTTACCTAGTTGTTAGAGGACAGCAGCTCCTCAATAGCAATTAACTGATGACCTACTAAGTCCTGGTTTCTGATCATGGACTGTGGCAAAACTGAGGATGATGGAGCTCTGGTTCAGTGCTCCTGGTCTGGCACCTAGTATGTGATTTGGATAGAATTTAGGTGTTCAAGCACAAGTTGTTATAAAAGGCATCACAAGAACAGTTTGAGTGGAGCCTTAACATTATTTCATGGGAGGTATCTAATCTAGAGATGCCTTAATTTTCATTCTGAAAGTTCAATGGTTTTCAGTGCCTCTGGGTGGATGAAGAGCTGCTGATGATTCTGGATGTTGTTCTACATATTGCTGTGTTTTACTCACTTATCATTCAGTGTGAAACATGGAAATATTTCTGTGATTACCCTGTAACTGCTGGACTAAAAATATAACACTTTGGTACCCTAGATCACTCAATCATAGATGTTCACTCGAGTAGTCAATTCTGCAGACACATAAATACACCAGTACCAATGGTAATCAGAAAAAATGACTCCCTTGTTCAAAGGGAATGATACAGCTCCTTTTCATGTGAGTGACAGCTCACACCTATAACAGCCTTAAGGACTAGGTTCAGTTTTTTGAATTAGGCCCCCTGTTAGTTGGAGGATGTAGCAGAGTTTTGCTGTATGCTTCACTAGAAAAGCTACTGATGTTAAATATAAGTTATAGATTAAAGCCAAGCCATCTGTGTCTTTCTCATGAGAAGAATGAAGACTTGAATAAAACACATATGACATCTCAGTTTAATGAGCTTTGTAAGTGATAGATTAAACAAATATTTTTCTGAATTTAATTAGAATTTAAAAAAAAATCAGGAAATAGTAACTTTTGCTTCCTCAAATATTTAATTGATAATACCTCAGGTATCTAAGCAACCTGTTTTCTGATGTTAACAATGTGAAGGAAAATTAAATAAAACCAAAACCCAAACCAAACAAAAACCATTCTGCAGGGTTCCTGGAATAAAAGCAGCAAAATATAGTTTGACATTTATTATTTCTGCAAGAAACCTCATTGTTTGAAAAGAAGCAGCAGTTAATAGAAACTGATTATAATAATTTTTCTTCTCTCTTATCCCCTAAAATACCTCTTAAAACTACTTTGACTTGAGAATTCTGCTGCACAGGTGCACCCCCTTTACTAATGCACCTTCCTCTCTTTTGCAAAGCACTGAGATTCTCAAGCAGTGCAGCAGATAGGGCCTTTAGAAAAACCAAACTTTCAGCCAAAGATCTCAGAGGATCTGTGAACTACTGCCAATTAAAGCTTCTCTACCGGGAGCTGGGCTTGGTAGCTAGCATTGTACTAATTTGTTATAAATGACAAATCTGATACAAAGAAATAAAAACTGTTACCTAAGTAGTATAACAGTATCTGTCCCACCTCCTTGTCCACATTTTGTCGCAGAGACTTGGGTTTGAAAAGCCTCTAATTTCTCCTGGATAGTATAATGTATTATTAGAGAAGTAATCCTGCTACTTGGATATGTTGTCATTTCCTTTCAGATAAAATCAAACAGAATACTAGATGTTAAAAAAATCACTGATTGTAAATTTTGCTAAAACTTTAACTGCTTGGGGAAAAAGGTTTAACTGGGCACAGCACTTGACTCCACTTAATTCAGTGTAATCATGGTCTTAGTGTATTCAAATTTCCAGGCATTCTGAATAAAACATAATTAAGATAAGTAGGTTAAAACTTGGTTATCATCAAAGCCACCTTTCACAGGAGTTATGTATAAGGCTGCTTGCGTTTTGGATCCTGAGCGATGCAGAGTGCAACACATTCTTCTCCTCTTTTCCAGCAATACCTGGAAGAATGGAAAGAGAGATCATCCAATGGCTATGGAAGGGAATCTCGCACTTGAAACATTGATGCTATTGAAAAGGAGGGGTGGGCACTTTATCAGCTTTTCTCCTTTCCATTCTCTCTGGAAGCTATTTTCCTTTATGTGTATCACATGTGTCAAGGTGATGATACAGCTGAAAGCATTCTACTCCAGAAACAGAGCTGTGTTCTTGGCCTGAACTGCCCATCTTCATGCATTGATGTTGATTAAGCCTGGTCTGATGCTTCGAGCATCTGCTGTGAGTGCCAGTGGGCAGATTCATGCCATCTATCTTTATGCATGGTCTTTTGCATATTGCATTTTCTTGGTCATGCTTATCCTTTTTTAATTATTTATTTGTTTTCATTTTCTCCAGCTTTTATCATAAGAGGTGAACTAGAATGAATGTCTGGCTTTTCCTCCTGAAAACACTTTTGCCCTGAGAAATAACAGAGGCTATTGCAAATCCTGCATTCACAGATGCTGTGTTTCTGCACCAGTGATGCCCAACACGGTGTGGATTGAATACAAAGAATTTATGTTGCTGGAAGCTGGGAAATCATGCATTGAACCAGTGTTCATCTCTACTCACGTAGACTGGGCACGGACAAGCAGGCTGTCACCAGCAGACAGAGCCAGGGTCTTACCATCCATGGCAACCGTTGATGTGCCCTCCTGAAGGGAAAGAAGGCTTTTAATTTTCCATGTCCTGTCCCCAGCAGAAAGAAAGCACTGCAAGTATGGAAATCTTTCCTACTGAAAGAACACCTCAAACCTGCTCTGTTTCATGAGGTCTAGCTAAATATTCAGTCCAATATTCAGATCAAGCCTAACACTGTTAGCATAAATAAAGATATGTTTCACTGTTCCCCATTGTAAAGCAGAAGTCTGTTGCCTGATTCTTGGGGTACACCGTCTCCAACCTAACCTAGCAGCCTGCAAGTTGCTACAGCTCCAGAAATTAGAGAGACAATCTTCTGGAGTAGTTCAAGCTCCTCTTCTGCTTTTCTGCTTCCTGAAAATCAGGAAGCAGAAAAGTCTTGAAAGGCAGTTCAAAAGTCAGCAGGGAGCTGATTGAAATTACTAAGAGTCCATCCATATTGGAATGGACTAGTTATCATCTTGTCAAGCAGGGGAGCCAGGTTCTTTCCAGCCACAAGGTCTTGATTCCACAGGCTGATGTAAGCTGCAGTGTAAACAAATGTCTTTTAAGAATATTATGTCTTTAATTAGTATTTGATAGTCCCTGTGAATTTCAACAGAACAAGAACTAACACAAATATCTGCCTCCAAAGCTAGCCTGACTTCTTGTGTAAGCAAAAACTAGCTTTTCTTTTTTTTTTTTCCCTTTGGGTTGCAAATGTATTCTAGAAGCAAATTGAATGAAGGACATCTGGATCACCTGTGACTGTGATTTAGCCTAAACAAATTTTCAGACTTTTTTATTAGCTTATTCTACTTGATTACAGTTTGACTTCAGTATGAGGACAAATGTTTCAACGCAGAACTAATAGGTGATGTTGCTTTTTTGCTTGGAGGCATTCTGATATATCTACAAGATATAGCCTAGTATTAAAATCCCCATCAAGGATGGATGCCAGTACGTGTGTCATCAACATAAATGATGAGGAAAAAGACTATTTTTATTATGGCAGTACTTTACAGTTATTTTTGATTACAGTTTAAAGCTGAAGGATGGTGCCTATTGGTGATCTTTTCTATGTAAAGGAAGGTGGTAATCATTCCAGTTTCTGTTGCTAGAAGGCTTTACTACTGCTCTGTCTGAACTGAAACATGAACTCATCAGTTAGCAAGTGCGAATTGCCACATACCAGCTGCCATATCCATATATCCGAATTCTTTTTACTTTTCTCAGTTGTTCCTGGTCCATAAGCTATAACCTTAAAAAAAAAAAAAAAAAGGTAAGAAAAATAATGCTTTCATCCAAGTGACCAAAGTGCCCATATTCATCTTCCAACAGCATTTAAAACATTCTATTTTTACAGGAGAATATTCATAGAAGATGACGTTATTTTTACAGACATTAAAATTCACACTATGTTTGGTATTCTCATATTGATTCCTACTGATAAAAAGGGAACTGATCACACCTGCCACTCCTTATGCTCCTCTGCATCCTCGCTTATCTATTCCTTCTGCCTCCTCCCACTCTCAGTTTTGCATCTATATGCTTCCTGCTTCTGTTCTTGGAACAGGCACTTCCTCCTCATGAACTCTGGGCCCTGTCAAGAGCCTGTTGAAGTAGAAAAGTTTCTTCCATTAACATCAATAAAGCTGCAGACAGGACTTCATCTTTCTCATTTTCTGCCCCCTCTGTGTTCTTCCTGACATTCCCACACTCTGTCACTTTGCTGTCATCTGTATTGGATTCTACGGAGTGTGACTCCAAGTAATTCCAGGAAGAATATGTTTTGTAAACATCACGGGTACAGCACAGATATCAAATGCTGACAGCTTCATTTACACCTAGACAAGGCTGTGTTTGACTAAACCGTGAAGTGCAATGTTTTAGGGCAGCTCAGGCTCTCTGGTGCTGTCCAATTTTTCTTGTTTCCACGTTATATAGATTGAGGTGGAGGAAAAAAAAGGGTATTTACACACTCAGGTTAGACTTGGACCATGAAATGCTGCTCAAACACATGGAGAAGCTGAACACACTTGGGTAGCATTTGCATCATGCTGGTGCTTCTGATTTGGTAAATATGGGGAGAGGGACAGGGGAACGGAGTGAAGGAGCTGTTTTAATCCCAAAGGAAATGAACAGAAATAAAGTTCAGGTTGATTCTGTAAAGAGCTAGAAAGCCCCTGCCCTAAGCTAGTCAAATCAATGGACCAAAACCAGGTACTTCTGTCGGGGTGCATAACTTTGTCTGCTGACTGTATATAGTTCCCAGACCTGGATTCACTCAGTCTGAACAGTAGGCACCTATTATCTGTACCTTTAAAAATCTCTCTCTCTCTTTAGAGAAATTAGATCCCCCTACCTCTGTTTCAAAGTTGTCTCCAAACATACTCAAGGATTTCTTCTGTTTTATTTCACTGCGATGATCATTTAACCAGCCCGAGAAGGAAAATGGCTCCATAACAGAAGTGGAATTCAGTGGAAAAGGTGTTTCTTTCAGGAGTTCATCTGTAAGCAAGGCAGAGGGCTATCAGTGATACTTGCTTCCCTTGGTCTTTGCAAACATTTTACCTGAGGGATTAATTTACAGACACTTTCTAGCCAAAAATCAGTTGTAACAGTCAGCAGTGCTATGATCATTATCAGGACTTTTTGAGATTGTAAAATCATATGTTATATGTGTGTCTTTATGGAGTGACTTCTTCAAAGATGTTGTCAGAACTGTGTATTCAAACAGTATGCCATACACTACCTAGTTCTTCCCGGCATATTCCTCATTCTCTTTCAGACCAGCTTTTGCACTGGTAAAATATGATGTATCATCTCTGAGCCCTTGCTCATATCCTATCCCTCTCAAAGTTGACTTGGGCCTATAGAAGCAGCTTATTCTACATCTCTCACATAGTTAGTACTGGCTTTTATGTTTCTTCTCCCCTATGTGTTTTTAATACATTGACCACAGTGAAGCAAACAGATTAGTACAACCTAAAATTTAATACAATGGGTTTTTTTGTGGTATTCCTGGAGTTGTAGCTGGATTTAATTTCCAGTAATTCTCCTTCATAAATGATTTGAATTTAAAATAGCTGGAGGACTAATTGCAGTATCAGTATAGCTGGCAAAATTCAAGATTCATGCTGCATGTTGCTGGTATATGAAATGAGCTTTAGTTTTTTTACCAGCTCACAGTGAAGTGCAGAGACAGAGCAATTGCTTTGGTGATTCTAAGTAGTTTGTTCTGAGATGTCATGGGGGAACACCCATGGAATAATTCCAAGCAGTAATGCCAACTAGCTGCTGGAAAAACTCCCTGGATGGTTTGCTCCCAAATGTATTGTGGTAATAAACTCACAGCCAAATCTTAGTCTTGGTGCTAGTGATAGAACAGCTCTTTTTTTAAATATTAGGGTATTCATTGTGGAACATTCTTTTGGTTCTGTTCTAAGGCTGAATTTCACTGCTCTGCAGTGTTTTGAACATTTTGTTTCAGTTTTTCATTAAAGACAATTTCAAACACAGTCTTTGAACAAAATGTGAGAGTGTCAGTGCATTCAAGGGATAGCAGAGTACTGAAGATGCTGTTGCTGTCCGTGGGATCCCAGTAAACACTGTGTACACCCATCTCCAGATAATCTGGGTGGGATCTTATCCTTTTTGTTGTAGAAAGAGTTTTTGCTATTCAAATTTCTTCTCCATTGTATTGGGAGGTTCGATCTGAAAACCCACTGTGATCCCTTCCAGCCTTACCCACGCTGTGATTTTGTGATATTAAAGTAATTATATATTTTTAAATAATTTCCCTTGGCAATCCCTCTTTCAGAAAATTCTGAAAGTAATCTGAAGAAATCTGCAACAAAAGAAGAAATTTTTTGTTTGAAAGTTTCTTTCTTCAGGCTTTTGTTTTTTTTAAAAAAGCTTACTACTTTTACATTATTTAACTCAAATATTTAAAACAACTTTTACTGAAAAGCAAACTCCTCCAGAGAAACTAAGCAGCACCAAAAGAAAAAAAGGAAGTCTTTACATTAGATTTATTTTAATCTGGACTTGGAAGCATTAACAAGATCTAGTCTTGAATGTTCTATATCTTATTGTCTGATAACAAAAATGTGGTGTTAAGGTACTTGGTGATTTATTTTTGGAGCTTTATTTTTCTCACTGCAATATGACTGGGGTTTTTTTCCTTAATTTTCACAGGTTTATCACACATCCTATGGAGGTAACTAGGAACACATACACACTTTGACCTTAAATTATGGATATGTGCAAATGAGGCTGTATTGGAAAATTGCTTTTTTGACTAGGGACTGATATAAAACAAAGGTCTAAAATATTATGATATATGTTCACACACACCAGAGGGGGAAAAGAAAAGAAAATTTATCAGAAATTTTATGAGAAGGTACTTAGTACAACTGGTGTTCCAAAACACATTAAAATAGTTTGTTCTATTAATAGTTGAAATCTTTACCATTTGTTCATCATTTGAATTTAGAAAAGTTTCTTGCAGTTTTGGAGTACAAGAAAGTTACCCATTGGTACAGCTTTCTACTAAAGTGCATGTCCTAGTTGAGAGAAGTATGTGGGTTTTTGGTGGTAGGTTATTTGATTGTTTGTTTGCTTTAAAAAAAGCCAAAAAAACAAAAAAGCATCTAGAACCTGGTAGGATAAGAGACAAATACTGAGACATCAGCAAATACTGAGATGCTGTGAGTATCCTGCTCAACTTGGGGAATATTTCTTCTCCACAAGTTAAGAATTTCAGCATCAGGCTGACAAGTAAGTTCAGACTTGTAGTGGTGGACTTATATGGTGGAGAATTAATAGCAAAAAGCTGAGGGTCAAGGGATGGGCACTGAGGTGTTTTAGGCAAGCAGAACTATAAATGTTCCCCATGAGTTGCAAGGAATTTGGGGTAAAAACAAAAGCCAAAGTATTTGTTTGTATTTTGACCAAGAAGCAATACAAATCAAAAATAAGAAGTCTAAGTTAGTAGTTGAACTTCTGTCTCTTATTCTCCATGAACATAATTTTGCTATTTTCCTCTTTCTGCTGATCTCTGATTCCAGCTGCCCTGATGACCGGGGACAACACACATGGGACAACAGCACAGGGTAGCCTGTGCCTGCTCGGGGCCAGTGTAAAGTGTAATACATCCTGCACTCACTATGGTGCACTCTCCTTTCTTGCTTGTGATAAACAGCCACTATCTAGCAGTTTCATTTACTTTCAAGTAAAGGTGCACTCTTCTTTATTTGGACTTTAAGTTCCTCAGTTTAAGAGCTGTTTTTGGACACTTGTCTTATCAGTGGGCCCTGGCCTGTGCTGGAGGTTTGGCTTAATACTACTTTTGATGTTAATGACACTTGCCCAGCAACAGCATAATGGCCTTTGAAAACTGTGCCTGCATGGAATTAACCTTTTAGTGTGACCCAGTATGATGATTTGATTATCTGTTACTGCAGAACAAATGAGAGAGCACTGTGGTGATGTGATAGATACGTGACATTATCAATAGTTTACTTGACTGAGTCCTTATTTAACCCCAATGCTGATCCCTTGCATGATGCTAAGAGCTGTAGGTGTCCTAATGCTTGTGAACTTGAGCTAACAAGCTACAGTGAAAAGGATCCAATCTCTTGCAGTTCTACACATATTGGGGTTGCTTCTAAAGGAGATGAGTATTTCTAATCAGGCTAATGGCTTATATTTAGATATTGTTGCATGTATTTCTGTTTAGCCTGTACATTTGCTTTCAACAGTATCTCAGGAAGTACAAGCCTGTGTTTCTGGAGTTCTGCTCTAGCAATACTGTGAGACAAGGAGACAACATGTTTAATGATGGTAAAGGCAAAAATATGCCAGCAAAATGCAAGAAAATGGCACTTCTAAGCTAGTCAGGTAATAGTCTTCTCTAGGTTTTTCCAAGTAATATAACACTAAGTGGAACATCAAATCTAATATTTTCTTACATTCTCAGAAATCGATTTAAAAGTGCAATACTAAAGTCCATTTCTGTAGACCATTACTATTAAAAATTTATATCACAGCAATGTGTTCTTTATGGGGATTATAGCTTTTTTCAGGTTTTAATTACAATGTGATGATATCATGTTAAGCTGAAAAACATGTTGTGTTTACCGGATGAGTTTGTAAATATTTAAAAAAGGAAATTACAGGTTTTAGAGGAAGTTGACTTCAGTTAAACAATACCGAGACTATACTGAAACTGAGAATATTAAACTGGGCAAAAAAGGAGAAAACAGCTTGCAAGAAAAGAGCAAGTTGAATGTACAGGTAGTTACAGCCTCAACAGAGACCATCTAAAGAAGAGTTTGAGCTTGCTGGGAGTACTGTCCTTCTGATAGCAATAAAGAGAACAGGTAAAAGAGGACTGACACTGACCTACCAGGTAGATGTGGCTGTATTTCCTTACTCAAAACTCACATGTTACAGGGAAGCCCCCCCCTTCCTTTCCCTTGTGATGTCCCTAAGCTTTCTTGTCAAGAAATCAGACCATCTCATTCTGAGTGCTTCTTGAGCCCTACTACCCCAAGCTCTTCCCATAGCTCTCGTTTCTTCAAGATTTGTTCAAAGGAAAAGAGCAATAAAGCACTTGAAATACATCAAAACAAGGTCAACTGCTTGCATGTTGGCTTTTTGAAAAGCTGTATCTTTCAGTGATGTATCACCCTTCACTTCTAGACAGCACATTCTAGATGGAACAATGTTCAAATCTTTAAAGCCCCTTTATTCTTACTAATTATCCCACCATCCTAAGGCACTGTGCTGCCTCAGAAAGTCTGTCCCTACATGCCGTGGCCCCATCTCCATGCAAGGATGTGACACTGTCCATTACTAATGGTGTCTCCCTCTATAATAGCAGAAGACGTCATTATTCAAAGTGGAGTAATTGAATCCTCTTTGTTTTTTCATCCTTTAACTGAGTGTTAAATGGTCCAGACTAGGGATAAAGAGCTCATGAATTATTTTAAAATTATGTATTAATTTATTTCTGTGCACTTTCTAATCATAATTTCCATCTCTTCAATACTATATCATAATGAATACTTCCAATGATAGAGTTTTGCAGCATTTCACATTTAATTGCCAATGCCAGCAACAATACATTCCCTGGGATGTTTCTCCCATATGTGCCTACCTAATTTCTATGAAAAAATCTGTTTTATTCTCCAAGTTAACAGAAATGTCAATGAGACTAGTAGGATTTTAATACCTCTGCAAATAAAACCTGTGAAATGAGGGACATAACTTCAGACATCTGGGTTTGAAAAAACAAGTAGTTAGCCCAGTCCATATAAAAATCCAGAGTGAAAGCACTGACAGTGAGTGATTACTTTGAGGGTTGTTGGTTCATTTCCCTGTTGGGGAATATAGATGCAGAAACATTTAGTGGAAAATACAGCACTCACTTGGTGCAATCATACATTTCCCTGTATAACTGTATTTGTTTTTGTAGCATGCCCTGAGAATTGGCATGACTGCTAATTTATTACTTGTCCATGTAATTATTTCTAGGCACATTTTTCTTTGTGTCACTAAATCTATGCTAGAAACTGAATAACTTTTTTTTTTTTTCCTAATTGAAACTAAGAAGTTTGACGAGGAAAGCTTTGAAAAATATTTTTGTAATAAAGAAAGACAGCTTTTTCAAAAGGAGATATCATCTGCTAGAAGGAAAGGAATAAATTAAACAACAAAAAAAAAATCACTTTTTAGGCCATAATTCTTTTCAAAGGCTTTTCATGATCTAGCTATGTTATTGTAATTAAGAATGACAAGTTGTATTGAGAAATGCTGTCCACCACTTTTCCAATCCTAAAATAAAGAATCTTTATTTTTTTTCTGAATCTGCCTTTTAGAACTGTAGGCATTTCATCAATCCTCTTTGTATGTAACTTCACTTTCCATAGAATAGGAATAGGATATTTCATTATAACAAGAGTTGAGACCTCACTCTATTGGTGAGACAATGATTTGTACAGCATGTGTGAGCTATTACCACTAAAAAGCCTTAGAAAAACCAGTGAAAATGTCAGACGAACTCCATTAGTGAGTTTTCTGTTTCAGATGTTGCTGTCTGGGGAGCATTTAAGAGCGTAAGGAAGAAAGAAGCTACTTCATTAGAGAGGACGTACCTGCTGTGAAACTGCTGAGCTTTATTGCTCTTAAATATTTCTTTTTTTTTTTTTTACCGAAAAGTCTGAACAGAAAGGAAAACAACTTTATAGGGCACTTCTTCCTATTTCTCTGATAGGTTTATTATGGACATTATGCACTAAAGGTCAGTGGGGGCTTCGTTCACATGGTGAAGCATTAGGAGAGCTCCCAGAGCCTATGGGTTATGTTCTACCCCTCTATGAGAGGAGGCTCACTTGAGAATATTGTGGGAGAGGCAAATTTTTTACTGAAGACTTTCTTTGGGTTTTTTTTGGTATTGTTCTTAGCAGTTCTGGGCTCTGGGAGCCTAATGAACTGCTTGGCTCCAGATAATGTGCAGCCTGCAGTCTTGGGTCTTGGATGATACATCGTAGTTTGGAATTAAAAAGCTCAGTAGAAGTTTTCATATGGAAAATTATAGCAGCCATACTCCAGACATTGCAATCCTACTTTATTTCTGCATTTAATTTTGCTGTCTTAGGTTGGTCTGTCTGAGTAGTTCATGTTCATTATGAGCTCTCTACTCATTAGGGACTCGTGTAAAGTAGAAAGTATTTAAATATCAGGGGTGGGAAAATAGATGAAGCCAATGAGAGGTAATATGCTTACAAGAATTATAAGGGTTATATTATATGCCTCTATTGCCTCTTTCCACCTACATACCCTTTACAGTTTAGGTGCAGCTTCAGGAGATATATAAACATGACTTGGAAGTTACTTAAAGGATCTACTTATTGTTGCCTTTCCCTGGTCTTAAAATTAAGAGCCAAACACAGTTAAGGGAAAAGGGGTTTTTACCTCATTATTTATTTAAGGATCCTTAAGGTGCACAACTTCACCAAGGTGGAATGTGTTGAAAGGCACATGCATGATCAATTTCATATACACTTTATAGGCCTTGCAAATTAGCAAATCTATCAAAGATTCCCCAAAGAGAGGCTTGAATGAACCCCCCATCCCGAGGAATTCCCTCCCCCAGATGGGCCTGTCTTCGTTTACAGGATGTTCTAGGGAAGGCCTTGGTTTCTCAGGATAGCATAGGGCTTTCTGGCATCCAACATGTTTGGTCTCCTGCCTTCATGGAATGTTAGGACTATGCTGAGTTATCACACTCAAGGAATTACAAGCATGCATGCTAAAAGCACTGAGGATACATAAAAGCCATATAAAAGGGTATATAAAAGGTTTATAAAAGAAAAGGCAAAAAATCATCATGGCATCAATATGACAGGCTAAAGGTGAATAGTGTATTTATGTGGTCATCTTTGCCAGAAGAGAGCAATGAGGATGATAAAGAACAGAAGAACATTCACATTGTTGATAAAAGTTACAGAGATGGTGTTTTGGAGAGCTGTATAGTTTTGATGGGTCTAGACAGTTTAAAATGATTAAGTCTCTGTATTGATTTGAATACTGTTCTGTCCTGGAGACTGCTGGTGGCTGTTTGAAAAATAAATACCATAGAGGATTAGTCTTTAATAACTTAATGCTCATATACTGGCTTTTTTAATTCAAGTACTCAGGGCAGAAAGAAGTACCATAATATAGAAGAGGAGTGATCTATCTAGGTGTGCTGGAAGTCCTTAAAGATGAGAGAAAAGAGAATCAAACAGTCCATTTTCTAAACACATACATAGCAAATAAAACTTATGTCCAAAATTAGCACTCTTATTTAAAAAAGAAAACACAAAACCACAGAGCCAGTATCTTTAGAATTATTTCAATGTACTTAAAACAGAAAGGCACAAATATTTATACAGTTATTTTAAGTTTAAAGGCATGGCCCTGTATTTGCTCTAGTGCAAATGAAGACAGAATTTCTTCCTGCCTGTTTTAGTTTTCTGAGGTATTTTTAATTGAATTAACATTGCCCACCAGCCATTAACTGAAAATAAGAAAAAGTAGAAGAAAAAAGATCTGCTTGTTTTTATGTATCAGTGAAACAAGACTGAGCAGCAAATACTATCTACAGAGGTTCACTGGATTAGCTACAGAGGATGACAGTACAAATGCCAATTTTTATAGTGCTGAGCTTACCCTTATAACTTGCTTAACAGCAGTGCTGAGACCACATTTACAGAGCATGTCTGAGGCTCTATGGTATCCCTGCTCCACTGACTGAAGAAAGTACTTTATTTTTCATGCTCATTCAATTCCTTAAGTTTTGTTTGCTCTGAATCACAAATAAAAATCTGCTGTGTTCTAACCATACTAACCACATTCTTAATCCAGACTGTAAATCACCCTAGATACACCAAAAATCAATGAGAGTTTTGCTAGCCAAGTCACTATAGGACTGGTCTTCTATTATGTATCTGTATGTTCACTGAAAATAAAGCTTGATTGCGAAATAAAATTTAATTGATAATTAAAAGTAGACTAATTTGGATAAACAAAACCCTGAAATTCTACCTATACCATTAATATTCCTGAAGTTCATTTTCAAATACACCTAACCTAGGAAAAAACTTTTCTTGCAGTTTTTTCCCCATCAAACTACCCCTAAAAGAAGTCTGGATTATTTCAGGCATGGCAGGAAAATCTTTTGAGCTTCTGGTTACTTCTGCTGAGAATATTCAGCCATCAGTTTACTAGAACTGAGGTTTCTCTGTCTGAACTGTCTCTTTCCTGACTAGAAAAGTGTGATGAAATTGATACATTAGGAGAATCTTGCTCTCAGGCTGATTCAACTGAAAGTAGCAAGAGTTGTTTTCATAACTATGATTCCTCATGTCAAAAAATATGCAAAGTAACCCAAACCAACCCATCTTGAAAGTTCCATGTATAGCCTATATCCTAAATATATTCACCCTTTTCAATAAAAACAGAGCAGAGTATTCCCAAACTTTATTTCTGCATATGGAAACAAAAGAGTTGAGTAACAAAATACAAAACAGTTCCAGGGAGGATGCCTCAAGTAAGGATTGCATGCAATATATATTTCTGATTATAGTTTTCCTGATGGGACTTGAGTCCTTCTTCTGCTTGTCTCTTCATATATTCTGATTGCCCTGCTTTCAGAGAGACTTTCCCTCCTATTGGCTAAGCCAGAAATCATAAATAAATCAAGGAAAGGTCTGGACTTAGGGGTTTTTTTTTTTATGTGGTGTTTTTTTAAAAGCCATTGGAGCTTGATTGATTCCATTTACAGCTTTCCTCTATGAGTGAGCTGCAATCAAGGATTTCTTTGAAGATGTTTTTCTTCAATTTTATTCCATTTCTCTCTAAGGTGAGGCACTAGTTCAGGCTTATGTAGAGAGGAACCTGAGATTGCTTCAGCTGTCACTGAGGGGATTCTGGATTTTCAGAAGAGCAACTGAAAAAAAAAGGCTGAAACTCCATCCTCTGCATAGGCCAGCTCAAACAATGTTAAGATATGTATAGAGTGAAACATCATGAGCAACTGGTGGTAGCTTGTTATATGTGTCACACTGGTTGCTGAACTCTACTTCTTAAAAGAAAAAAAAAGAAAAGAGAGCTGTTGAGGGAATAAATCCAAAGCATTATTTTTCTGTCAGCTGGGTATGCCTTCAGAGTGAACATATTACCAGCTTACTTCTATCTCAGTCAAACTCTGATTTTTCTTTTTTTTTTTTAACACTGTCAGTCTCACTGACAGTTACAGGAGCTATAAGCTAAAACTTTTGTAACTAAAAATGTGGGATATTTTCCTCATGCATAAGATATTATTGAGATGTTGAGCTAGTTATTGTCCACAAAAACTGAAAATTGGAAAAAGGGAGATGATCCCCAGACTGAAAACCTGCCAGGTAAATTACTAGAGAAGAGCTTCTGTACTGGATTTAGCAATAACGGTTTCTCAGAATTATTTGTTTAAAAAAAGGTGTCGGGATGTATTATAGCTTCTGATTGATTTGTTTTTTAGGTTTGTTTTTTAGCTCTAATCTTCTGCAAAAATATTAACAATATAAATCTTTAATGTTACTTTGGTTCTGCCCTGATACAATTAATTTGCTACTGACAAACAAACTCTTAGCCTGGTGAGGGATGCTTATTGGAAACCACTATATTGAACAAAGATACTGTGTGTGATATGACATTTTTTTTATTACAGCAGCATCTAGAGGCTTCATCTGAAATTATATTTCCTCTGCTAAACACTGTATGAACACAAAGGCAGTACCTGCCCTACCCAGCCCTCATACCCTCTGTGCAAAAAAAAACCCCAAACAAACCAAACCACCAGCACCCAAACATAGGTGACATGCTCACACTAAAACACATTTTGATGGTGCATAGAAGTAAAAGTAAGATTTTGGCAACAACCCCATTTTGCTTATAAGAAACACGGAACCGTTTTCTGAGAACTACATTCCCCAGTCAGTCAAAGAACCAATGCAGAAAGCTGGTTCAGCTGCAGAATTTTCAGACAGGGTTTCTGACTGCTTTACCATTTCCTAATTGCAAGGGCTTTAAGGTTGCTGCCCCAAAGTTCTGTTAACTTTTCATTTTGGTGACAATGTCTTAGTTAACTATTTTTAAGAACTTTGATGTTCATGTGAAAAACAGCTTAACCCAATTTTAGGAATTGAGTAAGAGCTTTGTTCTGTTATTGATTGAGATGGTAGACAGTGACTTTTTTTATCGTGACTATCAAGCTGAGAAATGGGATAGATATGGAAATAACATTTCACTGGAACATTTGTCCCTATTAGAGTAATTAATAACAATCATCTTAAGATATTCAGGAATTAATGTGGAGATTAAGGACAGCTGGTTCAAAAAACTTTTTAAAAGAGGAAACTAAAATTTCTCTTGTTAAAAGAGCTATGGAATTTAAGTTTTGAGTGTGACCGGAGGATGATATTCAAGTTGGTCATGAGGTCAAGAGTAGCACACCTGGGTGCAGTGCACCTAAGCCATACATAAATTTCTTGGTTGGTGCAGGATGTCCCTCAGTTGTCAGCACAGATAAGACAGCAGAGAGATTTGAAAGAACAAACCTAGCTGAGCAATGGGATTGACTGACTGGTTAGCATTTGGCTAACTGGTGTAGGAACTCTTCCAGGAAGGAATCTCAGGCTTTCCTGGAGATTTCACAGGCAGCTTCTGCTGTTCTTATGATGATTTTCCATGTGCCAGTTAAGAACCTGGCAATGTCATGGAGACTTTCCAGGTAGTTGCAGCAGAACTGACCAGGCTGCACCTAATTTCCAAATAGTTGGAAATTAGAGCCTGTTCCTGCAGGTGCAGAAATGGTTGTATGGTGTGGTCTTTTGCACATAGTTAAGACACAAAGGTGGTATTTTGGGCATAGTTTACATTAGTCAAGAGCAATGGATCATGCACATTCTGGGTGCTCATGTAAAGCAGTGGGCCAGCAGGACTGTAAGATTTCAGCAAAACAAGTTTCTCACTGAAGGTGCTCCTGCAATATCCTTTTGGCTTTTGTTGCCACACAGAAAGCAACCATCACGTTTGAGAGATCTGATTCCTAAAGCCAAAACTAACAGATTCCTTTTCTAGAAGTCACTTTCTCTGTTCTATGTCTCTTTCCAACAGGCTTAAATGGAGTTACAACTGGCGTACCTGCTACAGTGTGGAATTTGCAATCACTATTCACAACAGAGGCAAAACAAAAAATGAGGCAAGACAGCATCGAAATAAAATGTTAAATGGATCAGACCCTACAGGAACTAAAATCATCTCGCTTCCTCTAGGTTTCTCAAGAGTAGATCACAGTGTATAGATATAGGTAAAGGAGTACAAGTAGGTATAAACTGTATTAATTCTACTAGCAAAAAATCTCATTATGGGCAGTCAGAAAGGAAATTTTGTTAGTATAAGACTTGAAAGGCATAGAAGGATAGTGAAATTAGCCTTTCACACTAGTATGGTTACCTGATAGGTGGTTATGATGGCATCACATGACCAAACAAGATGCTGTTGGTAATCATGTATGTGGAATTTCCTTGTGGCTGGCATAATGAAAGGAATTACTTTCCAAAGTAACTTAAATTTACACAATCAGAAAGAAAAACAGATACTTATTTTATGTGGTGAGAATCATTGCTATTCAATCAGCAATTGTTCTAAATCTGAAATGAATTTGCATTACCTGGGTTTGGTTTTCCAGTTTTATATTGCCTTGAATTGAAAAACCTGCAATAATGAACATTTAAACACAAGTAAAAAAGGCATGTTCTGTAGGTTAACAAAGACTAGGCAGTAATACTGGCCAGTAAGTTTTGTGCTGAGAATGGATGTGCCAAATCCTCAGCTACTGTCACATGTATGCAAGACTATACCTATTTTGCTGACAGGATTTATCTGAAAGTCCTACAAGATTAATGCCACGAAACACTTCCCTTGTTCACCTTTAGCAACCATTTAATTACATTAAATGTAATGTTAATGACATCCACTTGTTTCCTAGAAAATAGCTCTCTACCAAATTTGCCACAGTCCTGATTATTCATAAATAATATAAATTAAAAGTATTTAGATTAAAGCAAGAGTGAAAGAAGCCCTAAAGCAATTTAGTGCTTTACCTAGATAACCTAGCATAAATCAGTGTCAATTTTTCACCCAAGTATTTTTGCACTTAGTAGCAGTGCTTTTACTGGTTCAAAAAAGTGTGTCCCAGATGGATGTGTGAAACACTTGATATCTCATTTTTTCTAATCTTATTTGATGAGTTTGGGGCATACAAGACACGATTAAAAATTTATAGAGCAGCAATTAACTTTTAACAAGTCTACGTAAAATGCAGCATAAATAGCAAATTAACGAAATAAGCCACAGACTGACGAAGATCTACAATATAATTTCAATTTTTTTTTTTAATTTACAAAGGAAAAAACTTACTCTTGAATTATTGGTATAAGTTGAGTGCCAAGATCTTCACAGTGAAACCATTTTTCAAAGAGGACATTAGTTGATTCTCCAACATAGTATCTGATGAAGTAAACACATTAGTCAATCCTTTTATTAACTAACTGATCAGGCAGTTTCAGTCTTTTGAAGGAAATAGCTACTTGATGTTCTGTAAGAACAACTTATTCTCAAGCCTGGTGGAGTTTATTCTGAGGAATGGTTATTTGGGAAAGTTTTCTGTTTCCCTGGTTAGGTGACTTGGTGGGTGGGGTGCTCCAACTTCTGTGGAGTGCCTTGTAGTTCTGCTGATCATGGAGAAGTCACCAAATCCCTTCAACAACCTTTCCAGATTTCATCCTGGAAATGATTGCTGCCATAATCTCTTGGGAGCAATAACTTCCACCTTGGATGTAGTTACTGCAAAAAAAACCCTGGACCTAAATACTGTTTCCAGTAACAGCTTCCATGAAGCTATGAAATAAATGCTCATATTTGAGAGAGTCAGCTTGCTTAATGCCCATTCATGGGCTGGTAAGGAAACAAGGTGGCTTATGGACTTCTTTGTGAAAATAGATTGTTTTCAGCTACACAGCCTTGGAAAGTGTTTAGGTCACCCCCTGAAGAGGAATTTAGTGCTTCACTTGCATCATTTTTGTCCGAACAAATAAATAAATTTTGGTAATGTTAACAGGTCGAGGTTGTTGTATGGAATCAATCTACGGAATAGCAAATACAGAATTTACATTCAGATTTTTAAAAGACTGAATAGACTGGCAAGGAATGATGATCCAGTACTGTCACTAATATTGGTACTGGTTTTAAAAAGGTCTTGTGTGTCATTTATGTTAAAGCTACTGGAATGTGTGTCTGAAGAAGAAAACAAGACTTACGTAATTATCCTGTGCATATCTGTATGTTCATGTCTGTCTTACATATCTCTACACATACTGTCCAGAAATTTTCTAAGAGCTCCCTTGCTCCTCAAGTTTTGCAAAAAGAGGATACACTGAAGAGAATAACAATATCTATACCCCCAAAATGGAAAAAGCTGTGT
This sequence comes from Daphoenositta chrysoptera, assembly GCA_013397915.1. Lineage (NCBI taxonomy): Eukaryota > Metazoa > Chordata > Aves > Passeriformes > Daphoenositta > Daphoenositta chrysoptera. The sequence goes on along the minus strand of VZRO01004973.1, from coordinate 875,006 downwards.
TACCAGCAAAAATTCTGAACACAATCTGCAGAGAAGGGAGATGCTAAAAATGTCTTGTTGGGTAAAAACAAAGTATCCAACAACATGGCTAACATCAAACTTAGTTGGTTTTGTACTTATTTGCCATAGAATTAAGATTAGCTAGATCATTTTTCTCAGAGCACAAGACATGTAATCATTACTTAGGCTGGAACATTGGGGCAGGCTACTTATTCTTCACTTGTACAGTAATCAGCACTCTGGGGGCTCTGATTTATAACTAAGGCTTGTAGACATGATAAATAATGGAACAGTAACACAGTATTAGACCTTGAGTCAGCATACTTCAAAGTGCATTATGATTTCCTATTGTACAGTCTTTGCTGTATTGAAAAAACTGTGAGAACATTAGAGGTTCTGGTTGTAAATTCCCCTCTCCCCCAGGAGCACATAGAGGGAATGTAGGTTCAAAAGCATGACAAGACTGTTCACTTCCAAAACTTCAAATGTCTTTATTCATCACATCACTGGGAAAACAACGACACTAAAAACCTCTAAGTGACTTATTTTCAGGCACCTGATTAGATATTTTGAACTGAGGATGTGTTAATTTCCACCTGCAAGCTGTAAGGTAGCTTTTAGTTTAGTTTATCCACGTGAGCATGCCTATATTGGAGTGCAAATCTCTTGATCAGCCCGGATCCCTAAAAAGGCATTCATCACTTCTGTCTCTTATACCATTCACAGATTTCACATGGTAGGTTGTTTTACTTTAACTAAAGTTTACTTCACTATTTAAGTTTCTTTTTTACATTAATAATAACAATTGTTATCTAAATCACAGGCCAATTTTTTCTAGCTCAATATCTTTTAAATAGTGTAAGTCCACACAATCTACAGACCTGCAACGAAAAGAAAAAAGAGACAAGTGCATAGCTAAACAATGTTTTAAATTAACTGCACTTGTTTTTAGCTTGAAATTTAATAATGTGGGTTTCTTGTCTTGAATGGTCCCTTTCTTAGTTTCCTTCTGTAGCATTTTTTGTTTGAATGAAAAAGTCTTTCTAGCTCTGCCTACTTGCAATTTTCCTGCTGTGACACTGCCCATGCAACAATCAAAACTGTAGCTGAAAGGACAGGAACAGCACTTCACAGATATCCCTGCAGTTTTAAATCTTTACAAAGTATATGAACAGCTGTAAAGTCTGTTTGGTCAGTCATCTCCAGTTAACACCAAGAGAGCTTTTCCAGACTGGCTAATGTTACTGTTGTGATTTGCCTTAGATTTCTGCATTCTGTATGGACAACAAAGCGTAGTCCTCCTCCCACCAGAATACCAAGTAAACCACTCACTTACGTGAAGATGTTGTTCTCATAAGGCAATAAAGCCTAGGCAGAGGTGTGTACAATCTAGAGGGTCTAGTGGTGAGAAAACTGACTTTTGTTTACAGCTTCCCACACACTTGACAAGAAAGCTGCTCTTCATCTTTTTGCTGTCAGTCCTTACAAGTGAATTAATATTCTACTTGCCAGAACTCATAAAAAAATCTTTTTTATTTGGGTTGTTAGAGAGCTCTGAGATCTTTTTTAAAACTCACAGCAATAGCAGTAGGTAGTACGTAAGTAGATTGCTATAACCTCAATATGCATTTAAGGCACTTCAATATGTTCCTTGTTTAACTAAATCAAATGCTAAATGATATTTCTGTTTATTTGTGTATAGATAAATAGATGTGTGGATAGAATTAATACAAAACTGCCAGGGTGAATATGCTAAATTACTAGCAAAGTAAAATACAGTAGTGTATTGAGATGAGAAATTAGTTTATATTATGAATTCTAACCAATTAGTCAATAGTTTATACTTCACCTTAGCCCATCAATTTCTGTTTTTAATCTTTCCCTCTCAACCACAAGACCCACAGTGTTTTCATATCTCTGAGGAGAATGAGGTATCCTGGCAGGTAGGAGGAACATCTGTTAAAAGAAATCAGAAAGCATCAGTGTCAGGAAGTTTGTTTTTTCTGTTGTCCTTTTCCTGCCCCATAACCTGCAAAATCTTCTGCTCCTCACCCCACTTCTCCCCTACTTTTTGTTGATCCTGTGTTGCTCCTTTCCAGCTACACCCAGTGTGGTACCCACAGCCCTGCAAACAGTGTTTCTTGCTTTCTCTGTGAATGATGACACAGTGACTGCAATCAGCACTGCCTTGATGGCAGTCAAGTTTTCTCCTCCTGGTTTGATCATCATTGCTAGACACAATTGAAATGAAAATCTAACCAATTACTCATCTGAAATTTATAAATTTAGTGCAATTTCTGAGTAATTGAAATGGAAATAGAAAAGCAAGTTTTTTGTCTGCTCAATAAAATGTCTAAACTAATCAGCCACGTGTATCCTTCCAACACAGTGAGCACCTTTGATTGCACGATGAGGAGTGCTATTCTCTCCGGAAATAATTAACAGATATGAGGGGCTATTTACTCATGCAAGTGACAAAGTGAAGAGGAAACATGTGGTTAAAAGAAGTCTATTACTGAAGCTTGAGAATAAACCCTTTCCTAGCAGCTCCCTGCACAGGAAGTTGATAAGCCTGTATTCTTCATCCCTACAGATGCCTTGCCAAGGCTGGGCAGTCACTGCAGTTTCTCTGTCTACAAAGCAGAGCTAATGACAGTGCCTCAGCAGTACTAGTGCCAGTCTTTGCACCAAGCATTGTGTGCTCCTTTTCATCAGTGCTTCTCTTATGTGCCAAGATCTCTGCTGGGTGTGCTCCTTCAGTGTGAAGTGTAATACCAGAACTTCACAGCTGGAAAATGTAGTTCTGTTTCGTCACTGAAAAAGTTGTAATACTTCTAATGACATCAAGTTACTGGGTTTAACATGTCTTCCATTTGAGAGGCAGTCCCCACTAGACCTAATAATCTTTTCAAAGACTTAAGTGCAGTCCAAGCTTGTGTCAATAACAGTGAGTGGCACATCTAACTTGTAGTTACACCCAGTATCTATTCATGCTCTCAGTAAAAGCACTGCAATCTATGCTTTAGCAAGTCTTCTACTATAATGAAAAATGGGATGCATTTTATTCATAAGTGGCTCTTTTAAAGCTGTCCTACTGTGATGGTTGGAAAGGCTAGCTGTGAGGACTAAAGAAGGCTGAAAATATATGAATCATTTAAATTCCTAAGTTTAGGCAGTTTGCTTACCGGTGTGTGTGGGTGGGTAAGAGGTGTGTACCTGGCAATGTGTAAATAAAAGACCGATCCAACTGAATTCCCATGGCAGATCCCATGCAATGCAGGGGAGTAAGAACTTCTTTCAGTAGGTTCTTGCCTATATGAATAGGCACCCCATATGCTCAGATGGATTTTTATCTGTTATTGAAATAGCCAAATGTTGAACACAGTGTATTGTAGGTTCCTATCATTTACATCAAATTTTCTATACTCCAGTCAAGGTTGTTTTGTTTTTTTTTCCTTAAATCCTGATGCTATCCGTTGCACAGCAGGGATAAATTGATCTCTAAATAATACATAAAGCATTCATTTAACATACTTATGTGCAAATACAACAGAAAAACAATCCTGTTTTACCTCCCCTTCTCGGATGACAACATCTTTTTGTTTCCCATTTTCAATTATCTTCAAACACATATCTCCTTGAACCTGGTAAAAAAGCTGAAAAAATAAGAAAATAGCATTAAGGCAGCTACTTCAAAACATTCTGTATTTTATATTCTCTGTATAAAGAATACATGTATAAATACATTCAATTTGCAATTGCAAGTATTTGCAGATTTTTTCTAACAATAACAGGCTTCTAACATCTGTTGCTTTAAAAAATGTTACAGCATATGTGTTATTTTTATTATCTTACTAATGATTAACAAGCTATCCAAGAGGGCTGCAACTGCATATAGAGCTATCCTGTGGACCTGCTGGAATTCCATTGTGCTGGTTTTACCCTTGGAATTTCTTTTTGGAGGGCTCAATGTCAAGCATCTGTTAATTACACAATATAGAAAGCTTCATTTCAGATGTAGCAGGGTCTTTACTCAGTCAAATTAAATGTCATTTTTCCAAGTAAGCTCCAAATATGCACACACGGGTTTTTTGGTTTACTTTTTCATTTTTTCAATGGAGCTTTCTCATTTGGGAAGAATTGCCCATTTGGAAGCTGTTCTGCTTTACTTTTGTGGATACCCTCAAGCCCAACAACAGCTGCTGCTCTTCCCACTATGTATGTAAAAGGGTTACATTCAAACTGTGTAGAAGGACAGAACCACTGAAGCCAAAATTCTGTCTTTGTTGACCTTTCCATGGCTTTTTTCAGACTAGACTTTTTTCAGCCCACTTTGTGTGGGCTCTGAGGTGCTCAGGTCTAGCCTCACATTTCATGACAGAACTGTGCTATGATCTGTAAGCAGATCTGTATCTTTGACCTGAAACAATGGCACATTTCCCCTAATTTTCATACAGTGCAGAGCAATAACTTCCAAAAGTCGCCTCTGCCACTGCTAGTGCTGGTGAAGTAGTGTGAAACATGATTCAAAGTTAGAACCATAATTGAAAAAATCCCTTATTTCTACCAATTTACTACAATTTAAGCAAAATGAAAAATAAATAGGGGAAAGAAGAAACCACTGTAGTATGCAAACGTCCTGAACTGAACCTTTTCCAACATTAGAAAAGCTTAATCAATTTTTTACTCAGTATTATTTCCAAATGAGTTTTGAAATATTAATACATGCCCCCTGGAATTGAAGAAACACTTCTGTGAACATGAGAAAAAATATGTTGCCAAGGGAACAAAACAATAGGGAGAACTGAAGATACACTGGAAAAAAGCTCATGCTGAGAGCTTTTACATGAGTGAAAAGTTCACCTTGTGCCAGGGACATCACTCCAGATAAATTACAACTCTTGTCTAGATGGCCATATAGTGCCAGGCTACTTATCCTCGTTGCAGTCCATTTCCCTGTGTTCTTTTGCTCTTGTTTTCTTCGGTGTTTCTGAAGGGCAGCACCCACTGCCGCAGCAGCCCTCCCTCCACCGGGCAGGGCCAGCCTCTCCCTGCAGGACAGAGTGATTGGAGTGGGGAAATGACCTCTCCTGCAGGTCAAAGACTCAGCCAAGACTGAATGGTCTCGATGGATTGTCACACCTGCTGTGGGTCACATGGCACTGATAATGCTGAAACTGAAAGATCATTTTGGACATCTTGAGCTTTGGAGTGTTATTTCCCCTGCAACTACTGCAGCAGCTGTTGCTGAACACATGCACAGGACATGTAGATGAGGGAAAGGACATGAATCATGGAGCTGAGCAACCTTTCTGGAAATGAAAAACTTGAGAGTGGATACGAGCTATCCAGTTCAGAGGCCAAGCATCACAATCATCAGGAAAGATTATAAACATTAAGTTATGAATTAAAAGAATTGTTTTGCAGTGGGAGAGGAGGAATGATGTGGGCTACGTGTTGTCAATGAAAGTGTTTTTCTGACTGAATTTAAATAGTACCTTTCACTGTAAATTATGGTCTGTTCTTCAAAATTTTTTTTCTTTTAAATTGCCTGAGTGCTTCAGTCATCCATAAATCATCTGATGTAACTGTGATTAATACAAGTGGCAGTAATTACTGAATCTACTGCTTTGCTTATAATATAACCTGAACTTTTTATCAAGGAAACTGTCAGCTGTTTAATATCTCAGTAAGTTACAGTCCATGCCCATTTCACAGGCCACTTTGGCAACACAGTACTGTCTTATGGTTGGAGACTTATTTTTTCTAAACACTGACTGACTTTTGCTTTTTGGGCAAATCTAATGTTTTCCTAAGTCTCTCCTGGAAAAAAATCAAGGCTCGAGTAAAAAGTTTGGGTGTGTATGCATGTATATACACAAATATATACACCTATATAGGTAGGATAGTAATTCAATAGAGTTCATGCCACTTGAAAATATTAAGCTTTCCCAAGTGTGCTGTTCTGGAAAAATCTAGTATCCAATCTCCCCAGCAGTACTAAAAATGGAGGAAATGGGGATTATTTCCACTCTATTAATATCTTACTAATGACAAGGCCTCTTGTTACATGAAACAAATACATCTCCTCTTGTAGAAACACCCAGATTTGTGTATTGCTGCTGCATAATGGCTCACAATCGGGTGTGACTTTGTCTTCTGGGTGAAAAACATGTCTCAAGGAAGAAAGAAAGGTTGTTCATCAGTCTTCTTACCCTTGGTTACTAAATGTGCTTATTTGTATATTATTGTATCTTCTTCCTTTCTTCTTCTCCTTTTCCAGACTTTAGCATTTTGTTTAGTTTTCTGCTTACTATGTGGCATCTTCTCATTATGACTACATTAAAAACATCTCCTTTATTAATTCTCACCTTACCTCTAAAAGTTATGAGCCACCTAGAAGTGCTTCTTTGCCCCAAGTATATCATTATTTCATAAAATGTTTCAATATGATCATTAAAACTGCAGATATACCTATGAAAATCAAATGAAAACACCTTAAGACTGAGATTTTTTTTTTAATAATTTAATTTTCCCTCAATTTTCTTTGCTGTAGGAGAAATACATCCTCCTTCCTTAATCTGCTTCACCCTTTTTGATCATGCTTCCAACCTGACAGTCTTGTGCCTGCAGGGGAAGGAAACGTGACCAGTGCTGAATCACTCTCAAGTCTGTACAGGGATATTTCATTCAATTGTGAATACTCATAGAATAAATTATGCTGGCATTTCTGGAGACAAGAGAAGGAGATGAACAGAGGTAGGAATTCACTGTTTCCATCAGTGGAGGCATTGCTGAAGCTGCTTGTCTTGATAGAAATTTCAGCAGGGTAGTAGAACATGTGGATACTACCCTAAAAAGAGCACTAACATCCTCACCCTATTAACATGGTGAGGATTGCTCCTTCACCCAGGTGTGTGTGTCCTAGCAAAGTAAACAAAGAAGCATCTAGTAGGGGAAGAATACAGTATTTATAATTGGTCTGTATTGACTAACTAAAAAAACCAGAAGCCTATTTTATTTAATGTACAGCAGTGTATGTAATTTAATTTAGAGCCACCTTTGATATCAAACGCTACCTAGATACAGGAATTCAGAGCTCCATGAGGGCTGTTATACATGACAGCTTATTTACAGACCTCTAACTAGACCTGCAATTTAGCAGGATACTTTGAGTTCTGACTGCTTCTAAAAGTGGAATTTGGGATTGCTCAGCCACTTCTGGGATTAGGCTCTGGCTTGGTATATCCTGGCTTGTATTGCTTGTCATATGGCTAAGTACTAAATTAATTTGCAGAGCAAATCAGATTCTGATGTGGGAGTACAGCCTGGGTGTTCTCCAGACTTCAGTGGTGACTTATCTATTTGAGCACAGAAAAACAATTTTCTCCCTTTCTCATCACAAGGGTTTCTCAGCCACCAGAAGTCTGCAAGACAAATAGGTGAGGAAGGTAGAGAAAACTATGTTGAGTGGTTTTGGTTTGTTTTTTTATTTCCCTCTGCTCATTTACATGTCATTTATGAAACCCGAATACTAGCCAAAACCCATTCCAACAATCTTATGCAGCAAACTTATTTCTGAAGACTCAATTTCCTTCTGATGCATCATTCTTATTACATTTTAATAGGAGCTTTGTTTCTTATTAAAATATTCCAAGAGTCTTCACTAGATAAATGTGGGGGTTTTAAATGTAAAAAAGCAAAAATATTTCTCTTGCTTCATTGTGACGCATGTTCTCAGATTTATTTGGGATATAAGCACCACAAAAAAACCTATGGGAATGCTCACCTAGCCCCATTTTCCACTTTCCCCTTGTTTTCAGACATCCACTGTCCTTAAAAAATGCAAAGGGTGAATTGATCTGATAGGGAAGAGTTTCTCTAAAGCATGCTGACTAGAGAGCAGCATACACTAGAAGGGGTTAGGTTTCATTAAGCAGGTAATTTATCGGAAGTGAGCCAAGTCTTGTGGTGTCTGTGTGAGAGGGAGAGAAAGAGAAATCAAAACTCAGGTTAGAAAACACAGATGAGTTGTGGCAGATGTGACCTCAAACCTGTATCATGTTTCAGAGCATGATGTTATGTCTCAGTCAGACCACGGAAATATGCTAGAAGAAGCTAAAGAGATTCACCAAGATGATCAAAGGAGGGGGAACTTCTCCTCTAAAAGTTCTTTTTAGGACTGCAGTGTAAGGGCTTTGGTCTGTGGGGTTGTGCCAATAATTAGGTGGCATTTTTCCATTGGAAACAACCTAGATGCTGAGAGCAGAAACTTAGGGTAAAATGCGATACAATAAGAAGTGGGACTTCTAAACCCAAGTGGGGTTGGTGGCAATGAAAATGTGTTGCAGGTGGTAGATGAAAGGCTGATTTAAATTTCTCTGCATGGAATTACACTGTTTTATATAGACTCAACATTAGAAGGCAAATTGTTAAGAAATCAAATTCAGTTGAGATTTATTGTGTGTGGACTGAGGTGGGAAAGAGACAGCAGCCCAGCTACTTTTGTGATCTTAGATTTAGCTGTTAGCATATCTCACTTTCCCCCAATGCAGCCCACACAATGCAGTAAATAAATTCTGAAATTCTTTTACTATAGCTAGGCTTTGTTATGATCCCTGTTTCTCTGTCACTAACTTTCTCCAAAATATATGGTCCCCTTGAGTTTTCACTTATTTCTTTGGAAGAAGGGTTTTATTTTTTCTACCCTCAGGTTTTACAAGTAAGTAAAAATGCAGTAAATACACCATGAAGCCTGTAGGCTATGTTAACACTGAAACTCTTCTTGTCACAAATGCTATGGTATGATGAAAAATTCAAGACAAAGATATACTGAGGACTGTTCCCTGGTACCTGCTACCCCATGGCTCTGAGGGGTTGAGCACAAGAGGACATAGCCTTAACCTGCACCTGGGGAGGCTCAGATTGGACAGCAGGAAGAATTCCTTCATGGAGTTGTCAGGCATTGAAATGGCTGCCCAGGGAGGTGGTGGAGTCACCATTCCTGGAGGTGTTCAGAAATGACTGGACATGGTACTCAGTGCCATGGTCTAAATGACAAGGTGGTGTTCAGGCAAAGGGTGAACTCAAGGATCTCAAAAGTGTTTTCCAACCTTAGTTGGAAGATTTCTTGTTGCAATTCTGTGATCATGTCAGGGCTGTCACAGAAACTTTCAGTGGCCTCATCAAGTTGATTACACAAAGAATTGCAGTCACTAGTCCATGGAACCCAAAACTTTCCTGACAAATGAGGCACATCAGAATAACAAATCATTTGAAACCTCCACAGAACTCACTAAGTAGCACAAAAGCCTTCTAGAAAGTTCTGTCAGTTTTAGCTATATAGGTGCATTCTCACAGCACTTTTTTGCCATGTTTCAACAGAAGATGCATTTCCCAAAGCAACTGTTTCATTTTGAATAAATCTAAGTTAGAGGCAGAGAATGTCTGAGTAGATGTTTGCTGACTCTGTTCTGATGGAGAGGGATGCAAAGAAAAAGAATGAATACGACCTCCTGGTAAATTCCAGCCAAGGACTGTGAATGGTTTATCTCTTGTAAGGTGCAGCTTGATTTTGCTCTTTAAAAAACCTGTCTGATGGAAAACAATGTCTCAGGCATGAGACACTTTCTGTGCAGAAAGGTGGCAAAGAAGTAGTGCACAAAAAATTTAAGAAGGCCATGAAGCAGTACAGAGAAAAGTAAGAAAGAAGAAAATACAAGTTACTTATTTAGGAAAAGCCTGCTTGTTGGGAGGAAGAAAAAAAATGTGCTAGACTAGCTGTCATTTTAGCCTAAATGGCTGCTCAGGAGACAATTCTAAAAGGCTTTGAAGAGAGTTCAAATCAAGCTTCTGGTTTTTTTCTCCTAATTAGCCAGTCAGAAGTAATCTTCCTGATACACCTGCATGTTAATGGCACCAGCAGAGAGCAGCTCAGGAGCAGGAGGATGCTCCTCAGCCCTTATCTCTGCGTGCCAACCCTCTGCTGCTGCGAACTGCAGGCTTTCAAGCGCAAGTAGTGCCACAGGACACACCATAAACTGTGTGATAACAGGCACAAGATAGCAAGTGGATAGATATAAACAATCCTAAATTTAACTTTCTCTCCAAACCAACCCTTCTTTGCTACCAGAATACTCATAGTAGAACAGCATCAGCTACATTTGCCTGAAGGATTTGTGGGTTTTCGCATTCGTGATTTGGCCTGCTGACAGTACGTCTATATAGTCTGTCTTCAAATTATCACCCAGAACTATAAATTACCCTTTTTCTGACAAAATAATGAGCTGAACACGGCTTTGAATGGTGTTTTTTTTTAATCCCAAATCTAATTTAGGAATATGCCCTTTTGCTAGGATACTCTCTACCTCACAATTCTTCTCTAATGAGAAATATGGTTCTAAGTTAGATCACAGGAAGGTGCAAATGTGTCTGATAAAAAGCTATGGTAAAATGCAATGAATAACTCTAATGCACCTCCATAAAACTGAACAAAATTGGCCCATATGTTAAACTGCTACATAATTGATACTGCTTCTGATGTGTGTATTGCCAGTTTTCCTGTGTGATAGCGCTGTTATGTTTCCATTTTTGGTTGCTGAGTAATTGTGGGAAGTTTACTATGTAAATGAGCATGTATTGATACCTAAAAAACCTTGTTTCCAGTTGAATTAGCAGTAACATATCAGTATGCAACAGTAAATTAAAAATTATGCCTTATTTTTATATTGTTGAGAAGTCATATAAAGAGTTTATTAAAGGGTAGGCCAAGTTATTTACAAATACAGGAACATCTTGCAACACACACACATAAAAAGGAAAAATAAAAGTTAAATTAAATTAGCCTAACTTTCCTTTTAAGGAAGCCCAAGGAGCCTGATGGCCTGGTCCTGTGTGCTTCCAGAGCAGTCCCTGCAGAGCCCATGAGAAGGGACACAGTGGAGCGTGCCGGGTAACCTGGCACGTGATGGATGTGGCAGTGCCCACAGCCACAGGCGGGCTGGGAGGTGGTGGTGACAATCCAACACAGGCAGGAGTCACCCAGGGATAACACAGTGTCTGCCCTTCAGAGCTGTGTGTTTGTAAGGACCACACACACCTGCACAGCACAGCTAGAACAGGAAATCAGAGAAGGCTCCTGTGAAATGCTGGGCTGGGTTTGGGGAGAAATGATTCAATGGTAAGTAAATGAATTTTTCTTTCTCTTTGAAAGGATTTATTGAAACATGACCCACTTCTGCCTTGAACTATGTAGATGCTTAGGCTTGAGTTTCCAAAGATACTTAAAACTAGGTTGTCAAATGTCATTGGAATTACATGAAGTTAATTTATTCTGCTGAGAAGCAAGGCAAATTGTCTCCTGTCCTGACACCCTTACTCCCAGGCCTCTAGCAACCACTTTCCCTTAGGATTCTTTCAGAGCCAGCTGGGGACTCAGAGATGCCCCAAGGCCAAGCAGGCAATTCCAAGAAAAAGACAGTAAACAAAGTAGGTGTAAATTGTTACAGTTTTGTTAGGTTCTAGTCTTTCTTCCTAATTGCTGTATTTGGCACAATGGTTACTCACAACTCAAAGCAGTGGAATGGCTTTGAGCAAAGGGGAATGATTTGAAAAATATTTAAGACTCTATTCATTAACTTTCCAAACTCAAATGAAAGCTGCAAAGCTGATAATTTTTTAAAAAGTCAAGAAAAAATGTAATTTCTACTGAATTTTCGATTTTTGAATGTCAAAGTTACTTATAAAATACAGATCAATCTTCTGCAACAAAATATCACTTTAAAAGTATCATTACCTTCCTAAAGTTATGTTCCCAAATGTTGAAATGAGACACTTCGATGTGTCAGAACACTTTCTCCAGTTTCCTGTTGGAAATGAATTATAGCAAAACAGATCTGATCTCATGTGCTTGTTTCAAACAAAATGCACAGATGGTGTATGGTTCTGGTGAATGATTCTGTTTAAGCCTATGAATAGATCTAATAAATACAACATCACTGAGCCTGGCATTGCTAATCTGTAGCTGTAGCTTCAAAAGTAGCTGCACTTAATCATTATAGATCAATTAAATCAGAAAAATATAAACAACCTATTGGTTACCTCTTCTCCTTCTTCAATATGATAATCCTTCCTTTCATTTGGCCCTCCAACAAACATCACATTTAATTGGTAGCGATGCCTAGAAAAGAAAGTGATATATTAAAGCTATCTCTATTCATGATGTTCTTTATTTAATTTTTTTCTTTTTTTTAAATTCTATTAGGACAGTGAGTCAATGAAACAATGTTGAGTGAAAAGCGACATCCAGTACAAGAACTCGAAAGACCTTGGATGCATCTCTCTGCTCTGGCACTGTCCTGTTGGGTGACCTGAGGTCAACTACCTCCCTCCTGGTGTTTCAATGCCTCCGGCTATGAAAAGGGGACAACAATAGCTGCCAGCCATGGAAAGAGCTTTGAACTGAAAAGATAAAGAATGTTACCTAAGAGACAGGAACTAGGAAAATGGCTTTTCAACCTGAGCTGATTATGTAAAGGTAAAACTCTTAAAAGTTAATAAAGGTAAAAACATACTTTTTTCCCCCCACATTGGTAGAATTACCAGAGATACTGATGGTAGGAATTGCTAGCTAATTTCTGTTCTGCTTATGCTGTTTTTGCTAAGCTGGAACAACATTACAATGGTTTCATTGTAGTTGTGGATATTTCAGAAAAGGAGATTCCAGGCCATTTCTTAACTCTTAAGAGCCCCAATGAGCATTTCACTCATCTCTCACAGTAGTTATCGCCCCAATTACCTCTCAGTCCACTTACACTAATAAAAAGATAAGGTAGCTGGTTTTCCTTTGCTAAAAAAACTCCTCAAAATCAGGCCTGCTAGCTGTGAATCAAAATTTGTTCTTGCTGTTTGACTGTGAATTGAGGTGCGTTAACCTCTGCTTTGCAATGAGGAGGTTCTGGGCAGTAACATGGAACCAGCAGGGCCATGATCCCCTGAGACACAGGGAAAAACAACGACGTGTGCCTGTGTCAGCACCTTGTGAGCCTCAGTTGAGAGGCTGTTCTGAGTGGTTGCACACACATTCAATCTGCTACCATTATAGTTTTTTCTTTGAAGAGTATTTAAATGATAATGACCAACACAGTGGGGACTAGTAAAGCAGACATAACAATTAGCACTGACAAATTAGTTGGTCAAATAAAACTAAAGAATTAGAATTGACTGTTTTCTCCATAGGAAGCTGTATATTTTTACAGCACTGGGCTTCATATCTGTATCATAAAATAAAGAACTGAAATCCAAATTCTTTGTACCAGGCAGATTTATTATTCATTTTCAACAGCACACTGCAACGTTTCTGCATTAATTAACACTTCTACTAAAGAAGGGCATGATGACCCAAACAGTAGCAATACAGCTAATAATTAATGAAATAAATGAAAATCAACCCTGAAAAATAAAGTAAGAGAGAGGCAATCTGTGGGTATCTTAGTTAGTAGTCTACTGTTCAGATGGGTTAAGTCCTTTATATAAACATTCAGTTTTGTTATTAGTTCACTAAGTAAAAGTGAAAATACTGCTTTAAAACAATTACTGCTTAACTTCTTTATTTGGCAAATCTATGATTAATTCTGTTATCCACTAGATTTACTAGATTTACCTTTAATAAGCAGGCTATGGGTTAATCATTCAATGACACCATCAAAAGATTCCAGATATGAAATACGAGCAAGAACTCCAATAGGTAAGTTTGTCCATCTTGTTAAATAAAGTCATCTGGTTAATACAGCTACATTAAGTTAAGGAGAAATATCATAAAGAAAAGCAGTTTCAGTTAACACTGCCAAAATGCAGTTAGAGTATTGTAAAGGTTCCAGAGATGAGAAAATTACTTGACTGTACTATTGTTAGAATGAGGAACTAACCAATGGACTATTAAGTTTTCTGTACTCCTACATTTCTCTTCTTATCCACATAAAGAAAATGGTACCAGCAGGTAACCCTTTAAAAAATTATAAGACTAAAAAGAATCAGATGGTCCATGACCACACTTAGGTGTCCTTTTGGTAAGCATCATATTCTGAACACAGAAGAAGAGCATTAGAAGTACCTGTAAAAATCAGCTATTGTCAAGGGGTTTGATTTTGCACTAATTGCTCATTGTTGAGATTACAATGCATTTAAACTTGCAAGATTGTATTAAAATGGTATTAAGATAGTATTAAAATACAATGTCAGAGCTGCAATTTAATTAGATGTATTGTTTCCTTATTTTGGTAAAACTCTGAAAGGGCAGTAATTCAGGAATTGAGGTTCTGTGTTGAAAACGCAAACAGGTATTTAAAAATTTTGATCCTCTCAAATGTATGTAGGTTATAAAAGGTTATAAAAGCCTGAAAGCTGTAATAACTTTAGATACCAAAAGCCCTACTGACTTGCTGTGACACTCAGTTTTTAACTGTTAATTCTCCCTTGAAACAAAGGTTTTAAGTTCATTCAATGTTTTGAGGTGGTTGCATTCCAATGAGGCAGTAGGACACAGTGAGAAGATTGCCTTACACATCTCTATTCAGCACATAAAGGATCAAGCCTTTGAAAAACTTTTGAAAATCTGTTAGTTGCTTCTATGAAAATAACCTAAAACTTTTAGGAAAATCTTGAAAGCATTTAGGTAGCACCAGGAGCAGGTGACAGGAAACTCAAAATCCATCCAGTAGATAGTTTTACTCTCCTTCTACATAGGCTAAAACCATGTTGGAAAAAATGGATTTTTTTTTTTTTAACTATGCAATTTTTATCACAAGAAACGTTTCTTGTTTCACTGTAACTTCTTAAAATGTTTAAGATCTCTGATAGATATCACATTCCAGATTTACCCAAGGTTTACACAGAACTACTGGTAAGCAGTACAGAACTACTGGTAAGCAGTACAGAACAGTGCAGTAATAACAAAAAAAGGTTCATCCTACTGATGAGGAAAGAAACACATGAGTCCATATACGTAAAATACTAAAATTTTGCCATTATCATTGGTAAGCTTCAGAAATGAATATGCTGTACAAAATGTTTCCTAAATCCATTCTGGACATGAAAGAAATGGAAACATTTGTGATTCAAGTTTCAGAATTTTTCAGTTCTACATCCAGCAGTAGTTTCAACACAGACATAGCATTAAGGAGGTACTCTTTACCTTTTCTTTGTCTTGTAATCATTGCTCTGAAAAATAACCCTTGCACCTGTGAATGGAAATTAGTATCACTGATACATTACTGCCCATTCAGCTTTTCATTAGAGATAGCACTTAAGGGTAGGGCAAGAGGCGTATTTTTTTTATTTTTTTAATGATTAAATTTGTAAAGGAAGAGGCTTTTAAAATTAAAACTAAGAAAATGCTTTTTAATTTTTTTATAAAATCAGGGTCTATATCACTCCTTAGGGAGAATACTTTCTAAAGAAAGCTTTCTGCATACAAAGTTTTAGAAAAAAATATTTTGTCCTCAGCTTCACTTGCAAAAGAAATCCTTGTTAATATTTTGACTAAAAGGTGCCACACATTGGATAATTTACATTGGAATTTGTTCACGAGCTTTGACACAGAGAATACGCATGGTGTACATACAACTGCATAATGCCCACACTTTTTTCTTCTATTAGCTGTCTCATTCAGAATACTGTAAATGGCTGTAAACTGCCTCTTCAGCCTCCCTACCCTCCTGCCTTGACAGCTCTGGGAATGCCCTGGAAACCTGCTCCTCGGGTGCCCCTGCCCTTCCTTTCTCCTTGTTTTTCAGTGATATATCCTTCTGGTTTTGATTGCCTCTTCAGCTTTGGCTCCTCTGTGATGTTGGAATGATTCTCAGCAGCTTTAGCTGCTTCAGGTAGTAATTTGATTTTGTATGGGGATGTGATGCCATCTCCTCTGATTTCTAGGAGTTGGTTGACAAAGACCCTGACACAAATTCTCTTAATTTCTCACTGCCTACAAGAGACTTTGAGTTGAGGCAAGTATCTTGTATTCAAGCTTATCTTTGCAGCCTCTGATGAGTTATTGTAAATCAGATTTCACTCACTTTCTGATCTTTGGAACGGTGCTCTGGCT
This sequence comes from Daphoenositta chrysoptera, assembly GCA_013397915.1. Taxonomy (NCBI): domain Eukaryota; kingdom Metazoa; phylum Chordata; class Aves; order Passeriformes; genus Daphoenositta; species Daphoenositta chrysoptera. The sequence goes on along the minus strand of VZRO01004973.1, from coordinate 858,907 downwards.
GCAGCCTGAGAGGAACTACAGTTCCTTATTAATCTTTACCACGTATGCAGTGTTGCAGCTTCCTCTTATAGCTAGGCATATTTGTAGATCTAATAACTTAGTAAAAACAATAAATTCTTCATTTACTTACATAAGCTTATTGCAAACAGGTGGCAAAAAGGCACTTTTGTTTTCTTCTATCCATTTTCTTACATTCACAAGAAGCTCCATGGTCCAACTAGCTATGAAACTTTTGCCCGAGGTATTAGAATTGGCAGAGTGCTTCTTCTGTGAGCAAACTGCCTGTGATTCCAACCCCAGTGCTCAGGGGATTGGCTGGCACAAGAGGTGTCTTCAGGCTTTAGTGTCAAAGGGGACAGGTCCATCAGCCAAAGGTTACTTCATAGAGTACTAATGCTCCGACAGCTTAGCTAATAATTGACTAGTGTTTCTAAAATATGTATTTTTATTGGCGATTGGGTTTTGCCCACAGGGGGTTTCTTAATTCCCTTTACTGCATCAGCTGGAGTGTGGATGTTACCTCTCCACGAAAATGTCCTTGTTACACAAAGTCAGAAAAATGGGCAAGGCTGGGGCATTCACCCATTTCAAGTCTAATATAGAAACCTCCCTTGAAGATTTTTAGGCTGAATGTTTGGGGTATGTATATTTGTTTGAAAATACTGGGATCCTCTCCTGCCAAATAGCCAAAATACAGATGTCTCCTGCATTTGTAAGACCAAGAGCAGCTGTCCATAAATGCTCATTTTCATTTGATCTGCTCTGCCAGTGTTACAGCAGGGCTTGTGGAAGAGCTGACCCTGGTTCTGTGATGCCCTTTGGGAAAGTGCAGCATATTGCCATCAAATTGCCAGGCAAACAAGAAACTGAGAAGAAACAGACCTTCTAGATCTCTATTAATCTTTATTCCCTCACAAGTTTCTGTTCAACATCTACACAGTTGCTACAGGACTGCTCACTCTGTTCCCTACCACCCCCATTTTTTTTTCATAAAGAAATCTATAAACTTTTTTTCGGATTCCAAACACATGAAATGGGTGGGTAAACAAAAAATCCCAAGACATTACAGTATCTTAGCACTTTGCTCTTGACATATCTTAATCTTCCACTTCTATCTGCAGTGTGCTTAGTGGGTGAATGTGTATGGGTATAAGGTGATAAAATGATCTGGTTAGAAGTGAGTGGTACACTCCCCTTGGCTTGCACATATGAGCAGCACAGCTACAGGACCAAAGATTCAGCATGATGAACAGTACAAAATTGGGGCTTCTTTAACTTGCACTGTTGTAATTTTCCATCAGAAGAAAGCAATGGAGTGTGAGTTTGAACTAATACTATGCTTTATCAAGTATTTGTAAGTGCGACTGTTTTTCCTTCATGCCTATGACTTCTTTGCAGTTTAGTTTAAACTCATAATGTGATTTATAAAACAGAAAAAAAATCCATTCATTTTGGGATAAAAAAAATCCATGTGTGGATTACAGTTCCACTGTATTAATACAATCACAATGGGACCAGAAGTACTTTCCTCTGAAATAAACCCAAAGTAGTTATTATTTCATTCAATTACAAAACACCACCACATTATTTATTTAGCACATGAAATTTGTACCAACACAATGGCTGTGGTGAGACACCACCACACAGCAAACTCATAATGCCTGTTTTTGGACTTACAGACAGGTACATTTTGGTACTTTTTGTTCTGTAGGCTGTTGGCAGTTCTGTAGCTAGCTGTGAAGGAAAGAGAGCTTCTATTTAAAATGCACTTTCACTTAGGGGATTATGACCCAGATTGGCAGGACTGGAGAAGTGAAGACACTCTAGTTAATAATCATTATTTTGTAAAGCTCTACCTCATCATTAGTAACTTGTATTGCAGAGCAGGACACCATTTGCTGGGCATGAAAGCCAAGAGAATCTCCAGGGTCACAGTAGGAAAAAACACAGATCCTGGAATTGATTGAGCCAATCCTTGTTCATCAGAGTATTAAAGTGACAGTTTTAACTGCAGAGCTCTTGTCCACAACCACTACTCTAATCCCTAGTCTCCACTTTTTTCCACCAGGCAGAATACAAGGTACTATTAACTGCAGAGAAAACTTTCTCAGTTGCAGGTTCATAAATCCATTTTGTGTCTGGAGTGAGGTATGAAAACCTGACAGTTAGACCTACTCAGGGAGGAAACAAAGTTCACTTACTAAACTCACCATTAATATAAGGCTGAGGCTATTATCACGAAGTAGCATTTTCTGCGACCTTCTGAAAATCAACAGGTTTTGAAAAATGAAGTTAATTGCCTCTTCGTGCATATAATGGTGGGGCTAAGGAACTATCTGCATGACATGAAAGGTTATGAAACTATTTCTGTGAAGTGTATTAGAGAGGCAAAGAAAAGAACCAGCGTTGCAGTCTCTGCGACACCCAAGTAAATAAGTTTATCTCATACACCTCATGAACTGATTGGGGCCTGGGTTTTATTTGCGAGTCTGCTTCATGATAGCTCTTCACATCCATCAAAGCCTGTTCCAGCACCTGGGGTTTCTGTTCTCCCTTTTGGCCCTGATCCTTCCCTTTACGCTAGGGTAAGGACTCGATGTGCAACCTTTTGCTGCCAGAGAAGTGCAATAGTACTGAAGCACAAAACTGCTACATGAAAACAAATCTTTTCTTTTGCATTGAGGGTACAGTAAAAAAGTGCTAGTGGAAAAAACTGCATTTAGGACAACACTTACTCTATTTTCCTACTTTTTCAATCACCAGACCTATTAGACACTTAAATTTACAAGCTTGTGTTCAGCAAGAAAGATAGATTAACAAAACAACACAAGCTAAATATTGACACTGAGTCACATACTTATTTTAAACACACTCTCAATATTCTTTTTTCCCCCCACAGCAATCTTTATGTGGTATAGAATATTTTGCTAGCATAATGATGCATCGTTAATGGTAATGAAGGCTATTGTTGTTTTCTGGTATGCCAACTCTACCTAAGTGATAATGGAAAATTTCTCTTAAGAAATGAACTACCAATTCTCTTCTTCTCCATGCCAGCCACCTTCATCAAGGATCAGTTACAGCAATTGCATGCTACTTCACCTGTCAATGAAGAACACCACCGAAATATATTTTAGGTAATGCTCAGTAATTAAACTAACTGCAAAACCATTTTCTTGGCGAGTGAGAAGCACGTCCTCACCATTGAAAAACCATCAGCTCATTTACCATGGGGATCATGAGGCAAAAGAGGTTGGGTTAAACGCTTGGGTTAAAAAATCTGCTGATGACAATTATGTTTACTATCTTCTTGTCACATAAGGTAGGACAGATCTGACTGCAGAATACCTCCATGTTGGAGGTATACTTTAACAATACACACGTAGTGTTTAACAAACACTTGTTTTGAGCGTGCCAGGCATCCCGTGTGTCGCACACAGCGGCGAAGCTATGGACATGAACATTTAGTTCCCTGGCAGTAACCGGTCACTCTTCCCTGCGGCCTGGGCCTGAGCACGACCGAGGGTACAGCATCTCCGCACGGCTGCCCATCAGCGTCAGGCTGAACTTGGCCGACCCAGCGGCCAGTGCCTTTTCCCCAAGGCCGCCAGGAGGCTCGGTCCCGCACGGCCCGGGGCCGGGCCCCGTCCGGAGAGACGGAACCGCGGGGGCCGCTCCAGCCAGGCCTCGTCCGGAGAGACGGAACCGCGGGGGCCGCTCCAGCCNNCCTGCCCGCCAGCCCAGCGGGGAGGCCGGGGCGGGAGGGCTTTGTCCGGGCCCTGCCGCCGCCGTCGCTCGCCTCCTTCCCTTGCTCGCGGGCGCCGCCCTCCCCGAGTGGTGCAGCCTTCACCAGCTCCCTCCTGCCCTTCCCGCGCCGCTACCGGGGTAGCGCGGCCCGGGCAGGGAACCGGGGCGGCCCCGGGCCGCCGCTCAGCGCGGGGCGCGGGCGGGAACCTGCCGCCCTTCCCCCGCCGGGGCCGGGCGAGCCGTTGATAAACCGTTCGGGAGGA